>VRLP01004857.1:0-43514 GCA_009660295.1 Lophius piscatorius | reverse complement strand
AAATAAAATTTAGTTCTTATTTAGCAAATAAAAAAATTGGTTTCACGAGGATTCGAACACGGTCGCACGCACCGCACGCTTCGCGCGCTGTGCGCGCGACATTGAATACAATTATATTAAATATATAACATAGTTTTACTACAAAACGAAACATTTAATACAATTTATTTTTTATTAAATTATTTGGTCTATTTGTAACAAATGTTAGAAATATTTAGAATAAAAAAATATTTTTTTCCTTCACCATAAGTGAAAAATAAATAAATTATTTATTTTATGTAAGTAGTATTACACAAGGGTATCTTATTAAACTAAATATAATATTGAAATTTTAAAATAACATTTTAATTATCATCGAATTGTTTGGTTAATTGTAGTCTACCATAGTTTGAAGTTATTGATTTCTTAAAACACAGATAGCTTATATTGGCTGGTTGTACCACATATATGAATTATTCTTATCTTACCTTATGTTATAAAACGTTCTATTTTTTTCGTATGACACGCATTACCACTTACCATCTCTCTTCGATGAATTATAGTCTTTTTCTTACCGTAATATTGGTTCAACCAGTAATCAATATAGATATTATAACCACATTAACTAAACGCCACCTTAATATAATAGGAGAATGTTATACAAAGCACAATTGAATTACCTTACCAAACTTACCTACCCAAAACACCTCCTTCTCTTCTCCTATCTCGATTACCTTTTTATTTTTTTTTTGTGGTGAAATATTTTTTCTGTGGGAATGATTCGAACCTGCTATGCAAAGGTTGATTACTATCCCACGACCACTAGGTCGAGTGCGTCTTATAAATTTAAAAGATCATATTTTTACATCCTTTTTTAGATGGATTAAAATAATAATTTTTCTATTTTTTGCGTGTTTCACGTACAAAATAACATTTTAAAGAATAGACAAGAAATTCTTTAAATTAAAAACAATATCCCAAAGTTGATAATACTATAAATCAAAAATTTTTCTTTTTTTTTAATCAACCCCAATGCCGCGTATATCTGTGAAAAAGGATTTAATATATTCTGAACTTGGTATTAAATATACTGATGAAGAATTTAATGATATTCTGTTTGACTTTGGATTAGAAATTGATGAGACTGAAGAGAACAATTTCATAATAGAAATTCCTGCTAATCGGTATGATCTTTGCTCGGTTAATGGGTTACTAAGATCTCTTAAATCTTATTTAGAAATAGAAGAATACAAAGAACTCGAGCTTATTAATTCTGAACATAAAGTATTTGTTGAAAACCAACCTAGATATGTAGCATGTGGAATAATTGAAGGAATTGACTTCAATCAAGACATATACGAGGATTTTATAAATTATCAAGAAATATTGCACAAGACGTTTTGTAGAAATAGATCTTTGGCTGCAATAGGAACCCATGACCTTGACAAGATTAAATTTCCCGTTTATTTCAAATCATCACATAAAAATGATTTTAAATTCCAAATATTAAATAATGATAAATGCATGGATGGAAATGAAATAGAAGAACATTTTAAAGATGATAAGAAATTCTCTAAATACTTTAAATATTTAGAAGAAAAACCTGCACTTTTTTTCGATGAAAATAATAATATTTTATCATATCCTCCAATCATAAATTCCAATTATTCTAAAATATCTCTTCAAACAAAAAATATATTTGTAGAAGTAACTGGTCATAATGAAAAAAGAGTAAACGAATCCCTTTATTTAATTTTAGACAGTTTTAGAGGTACAAAAACATATAAAGTAGAAGTTAATAATATTTACACACCTGTTCTAAGACACAAAGAAATGGTAATAACAAAAGAGGAGGTTTTAAAAGAAATAGGAATAAAAATGGACGGAAAAGAAATTGAAAAGCATTTAAGGAAAATGATGTATAAAATAAAAGATGGTGTTCATAACAATATCAAAAATTTAGAAATATCATCAGTAGGAGATACAAAAGAAAATTATAATAATCAAGAAATTGCTTTTTCAATTCCTGAAGTAAGATTTGATATCATGCATAAATGTGATGTAATAGAGGATATATGTGTATCATATGGTTTTAATAATTTTAAACGATCACCACCTATGTTTTTCACACCCGGAAAAGAGCTGAAAATCAATAAAATTTGCAACAAAATAAGACAAGAGATTGCCAATTGTGGATTCTTGGAAGCTTTAACACTTAGCTTAGTTTCTAATGACGAAAATAAACTTACTGGTGAAGATTATGTAAAAGTTGCTAATTATCAATCTTTAGAAAATGAAAGTATTAAAAGCTCGTTATTATTAACACTTTTAAAAACATTATCAGCCAATCAACATTTCCCAGCACCTATTAAAATTTTCGAAATTGGTGATATAGTACTATTAGATTCTCAATCTGATGTATTGGCCAGAAATGAAAAAAGATTATCTGGATTGATAGCAAGTAATACTGGTGGTTTAGAAGAAATCCAGGGTTTAATAACATTTTTGTTCAAGAAGCTAAAAAATAAGGTGAAATTCGAAGAAAAAAATCTAAAAATGTATTTGAGTAAGAGATGTGGAGATATTATAGTTGATGATACAAAAGTTGGAGAATTTGGAATAGTATGTCCAAAAATTATAAGATTTTATAATATCCCTTATGTTGTTTCTGCATTTGAAATAAATTTGGAAAAAGTTATTCAATAAAATTTTTTATTCGATGAAATTTCAAAAAACAAATTGGTTGTTATAAAATATAAATAGATTTAAATGAAATAAAAGACGGAAAGATTTTAAAATATTTTATATTCTAAATCTTTTATATTTTATTTGAAATAAATATTTAATCTTTACTTCCTGTGCAATGCAGTAGTGCAAGACTCTAATGAGTGAAAGTTTTCTTCTCCTATGGTAAAAAATAAAAAAATTTTTTTATACGTATATATAAATACAATATACTTTAATGAGTGTAATTTAAAATTTTTTGTTGTTTAGAAACATAATAAATATGTGTACGACAAATTGATTGTTAAATAATTATTATTAAAGTGAAATAAAAAATTTATTCATAAAACTGAAAAAATATTATTGTTAGAAAATAAATAAACCTTAGTTTACTATATGAATTAAATAATATCTTTTTTTAACATAAGAAAATTTATTTAAGATACAAAATATTATTATTAAAAAAATAATATAAAATTTACATAATGTACTAATAAGACGAATTACATTACATTTATATTCAAAAATTATTAAATCGTTCAAATTTAAAATACATTTATAAATAATAGAATGTTATTGTATAAGTTGATAAAAATAAAGGATAATAAAGGAATAAAATTATAATTATAAATAATAATATTATTATATTTTAATTTGTTGAAATAATATTTTTAATTTCAATCTTAAGATATTATTATTCTAGGAAATTGCTATTGATGTAGAGTTTTTATTACGATTAATTATTAATTAAATATATTTAAAAAAGAATATTAGAGGATTATTAATTTAACAATGATAACTATTTAATAAAATAATGTATGTTATTATACTACATAAAATAAATAGGTTTCAATTAACATCAATAAATTATAAAATAATATAAAATAGTTTTTAGTTAATTATAAAAATAACATTACAGATTATTATATACATTAACCATTAATTTAAGATATAGAAAATAAATATGACAATTTGATATTTAACAAAAATAATAGAAAGCTTACACCTATTGAAAATTTTTTTATTCAAAAATATAAATATAGTTTAATTGGTTTATAAAAAAAATAAATAATTTCTAAATTTTAAAATAAAAATATAAAACTTATGAAGATGATTGTATTATAATTAAATTTATAGATAAAATATAATAGATGGATATAATTTAATTGTTAATTTAGAAATCTGATTCTCCATCTAATATAGTATCGTTAAATTCTGTAATTTCATATTTATTTAAAGATGAAATATCATAATCTATCTTTTGATGTTTATATCCGTATATTACTCCTAAAATGCTTAAAGAACAAGCAATCACAAAAATAAAAAAATATCCAAAATATGAATAAAACTTCATAGGGGTTTTAGATTTTTAAAAATTTATTGAAAAATTCATAAATTTTTTTTGTAGTAATTAATTAACTGTTGTGTTGAAGCATCTAATTCCATTTCTTTATCCATGTTTCTATAAATTTTTTTTGAAAGAGTTTTACCCAAATCTACTCCAAATTGATCAAAGGAGTTTATATCCCAATATTTTCCTTGAACGAATATTTTATGTTCGTATGCTGACATTAAAGCTCCTAATATACCAGGAGTGAGTTTGGAATAGACTATATTTATTACGGGTTTGTTTCCAGAAAATGTTTTATGTCTAATATCACTGTGTTTTCCTTCTACCAAAGCTATCGATTGTCCAATAAAGTTGGAAAATAATTTTTTGTGGTGTTTAATAGAGTGTAGGTCGTGTTCCAATGGAGATAATCCACAAATAAATTCACATAAGGTTTTTATTGTACCTTGGTGTAATCCTTGAAAAAATGAATGTTGTGCATTGCTGCCAATATCTCCCCAAATAACCATCGCTGTGTTTTTATTAGTTATTCCCGTTGTTGTTTGTGACTTTCCATTACTTTCTAATTCTACTTGTTGTTCATATCTAACGAATTCAGAAAGATTACTATCATAAGGGACAATACATTTATTATTGTATCCTAATTCGTTATTATAATATATTTCTACGATAGCTTGTAAAATAGGTATGTTTTTCTTTGTTTCTGCATTAAAAAAATGATCATCCATAACAGATGCACCCATTAACATTTCGAAAAAGGTGTTAAAACCTAAGTATAACATAGCAGCAAGTCCTGATGCACTCCAAACACAAAATCTACCACCTATAAAGGTCCAAATATTAAATATATTTTCAAACCCACACTGTTTAGCTTTTTCAACTTCTGAAGTTACAGCCACAAAATGTCTCTCAAGAAAATCATCCTCTTTTCCACTCAATTTCTCTAATGCTAGAGTCTTAACAAATTCAAAATTAGAAAGTGTTTCATCAGTGCTCCAGGTTTTACTGACAACAATAAAAAGTGTTCTTTCTATGTCTATTTGATCCATCACCAATTTTACATCAGTTGGATCTATATTCGAGATAAAATATATTTTTTTATTTTTATCTCTATAATGATGTAAAGCCTTGCATATCATTTTAGTACCAAGCTCACTTCCACCTATTCCTATATTTACTATTGTATCAAACTTTTTCCCTGACACACCCCTCATCTCATTATTAAAATCAAAACAAAATCTTTTATACCTCTCCATTTCATAATATACGATTAATTCTTCAGGATCTAAATCTAAATTATCACCACGTATTTTTTTAAAAATTTTTTTACTTCTACATGTAATATGCAATACTTTTCTTAACTCTGTAAAATTTATCGCCTCTTTATTTTCCATTCGTCTGAATTCATCTCTTTTCTTTTCAAATATCTTAATATATTCATTAAGCTTTTTCGACTCTAGATGTGTACGCGAAAAATCATATAAAAGAAATTCTGTTCCTATATTGATTTTACTTGAAAAGTTATCAACTCTCTCGGCCTCTTCATTTAAAAGTTTTTTGATGTTATTCATGGGCCTGAACTTTTTGGAAAATTTATAGCAATTCTGATACAAAAAAAATCAATAGTAATACAAATACCAACAAAAAATATTTTAAAATTTTTAACAATAAATAAAAATTGTAATAACAAAAAATTGAAAATACTTTGGTCATATTTAGAAACATAACAGTTTGAAATAAATATTGTTTGAAAGTAAATTTCAAATCCGAAGAAACATATCAAAATAATAATAAATATTTACCTTTTTAAATGTCTATTATTTTAGACATAAAAATAATTTTAATACTTCAAAAATTATTTCTTAATAAAAATTTATAAGAAAAAAAATATTTTGCCCTGTAATTATGAAAATCAACGAAATATATCATATTGTAGAAAATAGACTAGAATTTTACGAGAACGATGAAGATAGATTATTTTCTAAAATGTTACAATCTAATAAAAAATTCAGTAGATTATATTTTTATTTTAATAAAATTCCTTTTGATATGATTTATAATAAAAATATATGTGAAGAACATATACGTAAGTTAACAGAAATAATAAAAAGATATACAAAATGTGAACAATGTATAATTGATATAAATACAGGTAAATATTATACAAGTAATATATCAAATGGATTGGAAAATTATTTTCTACCGTTAGAAGAAGTTTTTGAAAATGATAAAAACGTTTTTCTCGATCGACTTTATTTTTTATTGTTAAGAAAGTTTGTAGATAAGAATGAAAACAATAATTCTATAAAATTTATAGATAGCATATTAAAAAATAATAAGATTTTATCTTTTATTGATTCTTTAAAGTTTTCATTGTCTACAAATAAAATATTGTTTGTTAATGCATTCTTGAAAGATAATGAGATGTGTATATTACAATATTTATTTGAATTATATAAAGAAAAGAAATATATCGATATGTCTCATACAATAAAAGACTATTTAAGAGTTAGAAGAGATATAGAGGATACCAGAAACAACAAATGTATCAGTAATTGTCAGAATTGTGATAGAAATGTTGTTTGTTCTCAAAATATAATAATTCAAAAAGTAAATAGAAAATATGTTATCGATAAAAAAGTATTATATACGTTTATAAAGAGAAATGTTTTCTATAAAGATATATCCAAGTTTCTTTTACAGGTTGATGCAATTGTAGATTTAGATGTGTTAGAAGATTTATCTGAAAATGAAATACAAATAATTGAAGAATATATAAAACATAAAAAATTTATTAATGCATCTGGATTTTATAAATTAACAGATTCAAAATTATTATTAATAATAAAAATAAATAAGGAGATTCTAAAGGTCTTGGATCCTTTCGAATTAAATGCATCTATTAATAATGAAATTATAAAAATGTATGGTATAGAATCATATAAATATTATTTATTTTATAAATCATTGAAAGAGTTTAGATGTAATGGTATTGTGAAAGAATATATGAATAAAAATGACATAGATATGCATATATTAGGATACTATAATAGATTTATTATGCCTAATAAATATAATATATTTAGTAGAACAGATAGAGTAAGACTATTAGAAACAATTTGTAATTCAAATAATAACGAATTTTCTATAAAGAATTTAAATATTGAAAAAGTATTAAAAGATACTAAATATATTTATAATTGTCATATGAATCATTGTAATGATTCATATGACAATAATTTAATACATGATGTTCAACTTATCAACAAAGAAATATTCAATACGGTTAAGTACAGAAATTATTCTAAATATTTTGATCTTTTTATTAATCCAGGTAGAACGATCGAATTATTAAATTATCTTAAAGAAGGATTGGATATAAAAGATATCGTAGAAATTATTTCAGAGAGAGTAGAGTATTACGTTATGAATAAAATAGATAGTAATGTTTCAGAATGTGAAATATTAAATGAAGAAAACAATAATGATGGTATTTATTTAGAAGATTTAATTCAATATTCTAAAAAGTTTATAAATATAAAAGAATATTTTATATATTATGAAAAAAATAAAAATAATACATTTGTAGATCCTGAAGTAATAATATCCATAGAAAAGATAATTATACAATATATAGATGATAATAATATTATTGAAATATTAACATTTGGTTTAAATAATAATATTACAACAATATTATCAAGGTTAATAGAAATAGATGATAAAAGAATATTTTTATTTCTGCTGAATAATAATTATTATAAATATTTGGGTGATTATGTTTATAAAAATACCAATTATATAGATGAATATAAAAAATATTTTCAAAAGAAATATAAAAATATTATATTTAGAATTCAATGTAATAATACAAATGAAAAATATTCAAATAATAGAGAAATTCTAGAAACTGGGGATAATTCAACGGAAATAGAGGAGGAAATTTTATTATTAGAAGATTCTAGTATACTGACTGATGATGAAAAAAGAAATTATTATTTAACTATTATTAATGAATGTAAATTATTTTATAATTTAAATAATAAAATTACTAAAACATTTGATGAAATCAAACAAATAGATGTAAAAGATTTAGATATAGAAATATTATTGAAATGTACTATATCTAATACTTCTTTAATGAGCAATGATGTTAATACAATTTATTATAATAGTTTAATCAGAGAAACAGAGATTAAACCATATCTTTTTAGAAATATAGATAATATTATAAGTAATTATAATCAATTACTATCTAAAGATAAAATAATAGATACGATATTTCAAATAAATTTAAAAGATAAATTTTTATCGTTTGCTTTAAGAAAGAAAATAGATTTTTATTTAAGAAATGGAGAATATAGAAAATCAATATTAAAACATCTCAAATATTTATTCTATGAATATACAGAAATAATATTAAAATTAATGAATAATGAAAATAAAATGATATGTAATGAGAGTAGAAAAGTAATAAATGAATTTCTACAAAAAAATGGAATATCGGTAGATATAGATACTTTACAGAAAAAAACAACCTTTGATTTTGAATATAAAATATCACAAGAACTATTTTTCATATATTTTTACATCCTTGAAGAAAATATAAATGATCTCAAAAATCCAAATTTTGATGTTGAAGGTTACATAGACAATTTACTAAATATTACAAACAGAAGAATATTCACTAGTCTCCTAGACAAAATATTTATCTGTCTAATATCACTTAAAAATATAAAACCAATAGAAAATATATTAGATTATTACAAAGATTATGAAGATGTTGTAGACGAATGTAGCAAAAACAAAGGAACATTAACAGAAGATATAAAAGATTATAATACCAAGATAAATGATGTTATAAACTATTTATTAGATAATATTAATAATAAGAGTAGTAAGCTTTTAAAAATTATTATAGAAAAATCTTGTGATAGTAGAGTATTTTCAGTTATAGAATATTTTAAAAAATATAACAATATTACACATAGTAAACTTAACGATTCTGAAAATAATCCTGATTCACATATTCATAACAATAAAACTAGAAACCTTAATAAATCCATGAGTGATTCTGAGTTTAATAGTAACTTATTGTTTATATTATATCCAATATCTAATAGGATAAAAGATATAGATATCTTTAATAATGCTATATCTTCTGGTATAAAAAATAATGATTATACTGTATATGATATTATAAGAGATATGATAAATAATTATTATAAAGATAGTAATACCACTAACCTTAGTAATATCTCATTTATTAGACTTTTAAAAATAATAGTAGAAAATATACTTAATGGTAATTGGATGGTGAAAAAAGAATTATTAAAGATCATAGATATAATATTAAAAAATAATAAAGAAGAGAAAATAAATAATTATACATCCATAGATATTAATTCTACAATATACACAAACGATACATCCAATACAATTGTAGAAGATGATAATGTAATAAATAAATCCAATACAATTATAAAAAACGATAATGTAACTGATACATCTGATAATACATATAAAATGTTTATTGAATCAATAAAGAATATTTTAAGTGTTGTATATATTCTAAGATATGATGAGAATATAAATATAAAGAATAATAGTAAAGATGTTTGGATAGAAAATATCAATAACACACAAAAATGTGTTAAAGTTATATTGAAAAATATATTGATAAATATAAATGATAGATATATTAGATGTTTAGAAGATCTCTTAGAAAAATATGCTATTATTATTCAAAATATTATAGACAATGGAAATTTAGATATTGATACCTCAATTATAAGATGTATTTATAATTTCCTATCAGTAAAGGTAGAAGATAAAGAATTAATGTTTGTCTATGCTTATAATAGAAGAGAAATAGATATATTAAGAAATATTATAAAAGATAAACAATTTTATAAAGAAATAATAAAATATTTAATATTAAATTATAAAATAAAAATAAATAAAAATGAT
Organism: Lophius piscatorius; assembly: GCA_009660295.1. Lineage (NCBI taxonomy): Eukaryota > Metazoa > Chordata > Actinopteri > Lophiiformes > Lophiidae > Lophius > Lophius piscatorius. The sequence goes on along the minus strand of VRLP01004857.1, from coordinate 33,490 downwards.
ATAGAAGAATATAAGAATATGGATAGAATAGATAAGAATACAGATACACTGGTATATGAACATATAAATAATTCTTTAGATATTAATTTAAATGATTATTTATCATTCTTAGATGAATTTAAATATTTATTAGACAGTGATATTAAAAGAGATATATTTATTTACAGGAATATAAATTTAAATCTTACTGAAGATGAAAAAATAATGGTTTATAATAAAATAATAAGCATTACAACAGATATTAATAGAAATATCGAGGTATTAGAAAATTTAGGAGCATTAATAAAGTCTCCAGGATTAGAAGAAAAATTATTATATTCTAATATTAATTATATAAGAATATACATGAATAACAGTAATAGTAATAACAGTGATTTATTAATTATGTTAGTAGAAAATAATATAAGTATAAATTTGAATAATAGTAATATTTTAAATTATATAGATATTTTAATTAAGGTTGGTATGAAGAATACTAATGATATAATAGATAATATTTTAGATATAATATTTTATTATAATAAAAAAATAGATTATGAAGAAGGTATGGTTATAGATAGATTTTTAGAATATTTATCAAAAATATCTATAATAGAGAATAATGATAGATTGATTATATTTTTATTAAGAAATAGTTTAATAGTAGAAAATAGATCTAAAATAAGAGAAATATTTAATAATGTTGGAAATATTGATATGGAATATAAAAAATATGTTGATGTTGTTATTATGGGGAAATAAATAATTTCTAACAAATAAAATAATATTTTTTATCTTTATTTAAATATATTTTTTAATGAAACTTTTATTTATAGAAATTTCTTGGTCAGCTGGGGTATATAATCTTGGATTATTAAAACATGTTTAAGCTGTGTTAATTGATTTTGCTACAGATATGTATTAATCTAATTTTATCTTATGTTTTAAAACGTTAGGATTTTGTGTATGATAGAATCATAATTATATCATTCTTAATGAGATTCCAATCTCTTTCTTGGCATATTATTGACTGAGTCACAAAACATCACGGAATTGCGATTACATCAACTAAACATCGTTTAATATAGTAGTAATTCATCGTACAATACATAATTAACATTACGCTATCAACCCCTCACCAATCAGCAACTTTTTCTTCTTCTTCTTTTCTATTTTTTATCTTTTAAAATTCTTATAGGTGAAAGGTCAGAACCCGTTATACTTGGGGTTTGGTTACCATACCACGATCACTCGATTAAAGGGGCTTGTTTAAATATGTTTAAAAATATTATAATATTTTAATGATGATATTCTATTTTTTTATAAAATAAAATATCATATAATCTCTATGTTATATATTCTATCTTAATGAATAAAAGTTATAATATTTTATAATCTTTCTATTAAAAATATATTATTATTTTATTTATATTTTTTTGATTTATTTACCCATGATTATTTTTAAAAATAAATATTTTATATATTCTTTAATTGCAAGTATATTATGGCTAGGTATTATAACGTTGGGTATTATAAAACTTTACCATCCACTTAAATTAGATTTTGGAACTAAATATGTAGAAGTATCAAAAAAATCAACGTATATTAAATCATATACCAAACAATTCAATGAGCTTATGAAACAGTATAGAAATAGAACAGCGCGAGAAACCACAGAGTCGAAATCCTCTACAGAGAAAAAACGTGAACTTTATCGTTTATCAAGAAATAGTTCAATTGGAAGAAGTCAGGCAACTCTTTCTTTACGTAGACGGTAACATACCGAACAAAAATTAAAACAAAAAGAAGATGTAATTATAAATGAATACAAATTTTTGTTGACGATTTAAGAGACATTTCTTCTTTCAAAAAGTTATTTAAAAAAATTATTGTTTTTATAAAATTATTTATGTTCGTTGATGTTATTCTGTTCATTATATCATTTAAAATGTTTTTTTATTTGTTCTTTTTTTAATTCTTTTTACAATATATTATCATATCTAAATTTTTATCTAAGAAAAGATATTGATGTTAAATGTATTTTTATGACGATACGTTTTTTTGAAATTTGAGAAAATATGAAATGATAAGGAATTATTTTACCATGAGATAGCATATAGGATAGATAAAATTGTTTTTATTCTTTTTAAAAGAAATTAATAAGTTGATATATGGAATAAATTCATATTTAACATTTTCCCGACTTTTATGGGTGTAAAATAAACTTTAAACATTTTTTCTACGAAATCAACCTTTAAAGTAATTTTTTATTTTCTGATATATTTCTAATTAAAATTTTATTTTAATATAAGAATTTATGATTTTCCTCGTATTGGTACATGACCATTTTAAAATTTTCAGTATCCCTTATTGCAATACTCACAAAAAATCTCAAATCACCGTATTAAAATAAAAAATATCCAAAAAATCATATAAGAAAATAAAACTTTTATGAAAAAAACTATAGAATAAAAATATTTATAGCAACTAACCCTGAAAGTAAATTATCGAGAATTATATCATCACAAGATAATTTACCAATAATTTCAACCCTAAGAAGGATGAATTCGATTCCTTCAGCAAAGATTTATTATTGATTGATATAGTAATCAAATTATTTTTTTAAAAAATATGTGAATTTTAAATAGATTATAATCCTAAGTATTTAAATTCTAATTATATCTATTATCAAACAATTACATCCTTGTTAAAAAGTATATTATTCAATATTTTTCTAAAAATATTTTGCATATATTGTTTCAATTATGTCATACTACGATATTTTCAAAGTTAATTGGTTGTACTGGATTATAACGAAATGTTATCATGAGAATTAAAAAAAATATATTCAAAAATTCAAATGTATTTTGATTTCAATATTTCTTTTGCCGAGGGATTCGATACAAGATCCGAATATTTAAATGATTTTATTTAATGTCTTTATAATTGACAAATATACTTATAAATATAAAATTATTACATATAAATAAATTTATAATTATATTTATTTGACCAATATACAAAATATTTCAATAATAAACTATGATATATTTTAATTGAACTATTTTTAAACAATTATTAAAACATGTAAATTATGTATAAAAAAATATGAATTTCATGAATTTTTATATAAATCTATCTATATTCCCATATTAATATAATATATTTGAGTATAACTTATAACAAACGTTTAATAATTATATTATTCCTTTTCTCTAATACATAGAAAAATATATGTTATAATTATGAATATTCTATCAGAAAACACTTTAAAGTAAATTTTTATCTAATAATTTATAATCAAATATACATCATTATAATATATTACGATGATTTTGTTTTTTTAAAAAAAAGATAGAATAAAATATGTACGTACCAAGATTAAATAAAATATTTAATGAATTAATTATATTTTTTTAACATAAGAAAAAGTATTATATTTAATAGTTTCTTTTATATTTATACTTCTATAAATGTTATTTATTTATTATTATCAAAGTTTTTTAATCAATTGAATATATTATGATTTAAAAATAAATATTATTTCATATTTCATATAAATAAAATAATTGTTTATTTATTTTATTATTGATTGTTACATATATTTATCATAGGTTAACTTATAACTATAACTATTTTATTCTATTCATGAAATTAGATTAAATACAAATACGTGATGTCAAATAATAAAATAATTACTTTTTTTAGAAATAAATGTCATATAATATTACCTTCGTTTAGAATATTTAATAATAAGTAAAAGTATAAATAATGTGTAAAATTATCTTTTATGTTTATTATAGTTATATTCTTTTATTATTCTTTTGGAAGTTTTAGTGATGATGGTGTAATAAGAAGAGGATCATATCAATTGGAACATAATCATAGTAATGAAAAAGAAGAATGTAATGTTAAAAATGATATATATGGAGATATACCGTTGGAATATTCTACTTCAGAAAATTTGAATAAGATTGGTTATGTGGAAAATAAAATTTCTGAAGGTGAAGAGCGTATATGTAAAGATAAAGAATTTATAGTTGATGGTATTTTTTCAAGTCAAAGTGAATCTTCAGATTTAAAAGAATGTATTCAAGAAACTAATGCAATGGAAAATAAAATTGGATGTTTAAATTCAGATTGTGAAATAATACCTGATAAAGATTATAGTAGTTCTACTACTTCTGATATTTTGGAAAATATGAGTAATGCAAGAGAGGATAAGATAATTCCTATGGGTGATGTTGAAATTGTTAATAAACAGGTAATAAGTAAAAGAAAATATTATGAAAATAATGGATATTCTGTCAAACCTAAAATAAAAGATGCAAAAATAGTAAAATTGCAAAGAGTTAAAGATATGTTAAATAAAGCAGAATGTTCAATGAATCAATCTGATATACAAGAAATTAATATACAAAAGAAAGAAGCCGAAATAAATAACAATGAAAAATTTACAGATAGAAAAGCATTTATTGAATTACCTAAGGACATAGATTTAGAAGTCGAAGAAAAAAGTAGTGATTCTTTTCATACGTGTCTTACACCGCAAAAATCAGATATTGCCAATATATCAGAAGATAAACCATCAATTACAAATGACATTGAAATAAGACATGTTCCAAGTCCTAACAATTTATTATCCGATAAACAGTTATTTACAACAGAATTAGATATATTTTATAATTTATTAAAAACGAAATATGAAGAAAGTAACATTTATTACATAATACACGTAAAAAATAAAAAAAGTATTTATTGTCCTGAATCCGTGAAACATAATTTAAAATATATTTTACAAACAAAGGAAAATATTTATAATGCACTTATAACAAACAATATAATAAAATACGGAACATATACAAAAAAAGAGTTATTTATTTTATCAGAACTTATTTCAATTCTTATTAAAGACCAATTTGGATATCTTATCGTTTCAAAAAGCGATTTTTCAGAAAAGATAAAAGACGATAAAAAAATATACGAAATACATCCCATAGAAAAATATGATAACAAAAATAATATAAAAATAAGAGAGACACATTACAAAAAAAAGAAAATTATAAAAAAACAAGAGGCATTAAAAAATATATTTTTCCCACATAGAAATAATGAAGTTTCTCTTTATTGGGACATAGAATTTTATTTGTGTTACACCTTAGAATTTCCATACTCTCTTACAGTAATATCTTCTAATTTAATTTATAATTTTATCGCATTAAGAATAGAATTACAAGATCATATAAAAATATACAACAAATACAGCAATCAAATAATACATTTAGATTACAAATATTACAATCAGATAATAAATTATATAAAAATACTAGAAAATGATTTCATACCATATTTCTTCTATGAAAATAACACATATCTTATTCCTATGGAAAATATAAAAAATTACATAACCACTTGTAAAAATTCTATAAAAAAATTAACAAGTATATTTTATTGTATGAGAAAAGAATTAAAGAATTTAAATGTAATAGTTAAAGAATATGTAAAAGATAGTACAACAACCAACGGATTGCATATAAACGATGTTATGAAAATGAATATACATTTAAAAAGAATGTTTTCAGATAATAGTACATATATTATAAAAGAAATACCAATAGAAGAACTTAAAATATCATTAATAAATGGAATAACATTTATAGTAGAAAAAAATATATTCACAGTATCTATATTCATAACAGTGGTAAAAGATGATATACATATAAGTTTAACAGGATGTAATACAGAGTTCTTCATAAATGTTAGCAATATTTGTAAGAAAGCTATAAATTATAGAAATAATATGAAAGATTGTATAGAGTATTTTAAAATATGAATATTATATAAATGGTATTATAATATTTGAAGTAATAATCAATATATGAATTTATATTTATAATTATATACATTAAATATTGAATTGATAATTACATACAATAACTGAATAGTAATAATCTATTCATTAGGCGTTTATTATTTACTTTACCTTATATTGATATTGATATGATATATTTTATTCTATATTTTCTTATTTTTCTTCTGTTATGAGCTTGATTCTAGATTCGTATATGTTATATATATAAATAATACTTTCGAAGATTGATAAAAGTGTACTATTTGTTTTTTATTTAAATCAATTATAAAATTGTTTAAAAGCGTATTATTTATTTTTCATTTAAGAAAATAATTTAAATAATGATTGTGTTTCACATCAATATTCCAAGTAATAAATATAAAAAATTTAATAATAAATATAGTTACTATGACTATTATCTCGAAACTCGGGACTCATTCCTACGATATTCCTGCTGTATGTAATTTATTAAGTAAGAGTAAGATTTCGTATCGGAAAAAACTTGTATTTTGGAAAGTAATTAAGTTTTAATTATTAAGTATTTACATTGTTTCGTGTTTTTAAATTAAAATATCTATATAAATTCGTAGATCATTGGTTTGATTTTAATTTTTTTATAAAACTTTTATTAATAGAAGTTTTTTAGCTGGCTTGGATTTACCATAGTATATAATTTTGGGTTCATAAAGCACATTTACACTTGCTAACTGAGTTCGTTATAGATATATATTAATCTCGTCTTGCCTTATGTTCCAGGGTATATTGTTTTTTTTATTAGAGAAAGGAAAACCTTCATCTATTCCAGATTTAAATCTCCATGTATTCTAACCAATCAGAATATTTAAAATCTAATTATAAATTCACTGAATAATCATTAAATAATTTTCTTTAAAAGTTAATTTGCTTATATAAAAATATAGCCAATCTATAAGATTTTAATGGTAACTTTTTTAGAAAATTAATCAAGATAATATATTACATATGATACTAATATATATCACTTAAATATTAATATAATCTAAATATAAATATATTCTTTATAATATATAAAATATAATATATTTTATAATTACTATTACCCTTTATGAAAAATAAATATATAAAATATCTTTGTAATAAATTTCTTTTAAAATTAAAACCATTTAAAAATAATAACATAATAGATCCTAATCTTATAGAATTAAAAAATATATACAAACAATTAATATTCTTTCTTAATAATTACAATACAAAATATAATATTATAAAATTAGAATTAACAGAAAAAATAGATTTTACAAAACATAATAATTTATCTTATTCTGAAAACGTAGAGCTTATAAACCATAATGAATTATCTTATTCTGAAAAACCAGATTCTATAAACCACAATAATTTATCTTATTCTGAAGAATGTAAGAATGAATATATTTATATTTATAAATATAAAGATATAAAAATATATTATCATAATATATATGGTATAATACAAATTGATAGTGGATTATTGGATATAAATGTTATGGCTATGACGAATATAAAAAATATGGAATTAGAAAAACAGATATGTTATTTAGAAGAATTTTTATCTTTGTATGTGGATTTGGATAGAATGTGTAATAATTGTTTAGAATATTTTTGTGATGGAGAATATACTTTGCCTTTGATAAGAGTGGTGAAAGATGATATGGTGATGTGTTATCATAAAAAGTGTTATAATGGTGATTAGATGATAATAAGATATTAAATATAATTGGGATAATAAGTGTATATATTTTTAATTATAAAAAATGATTGTGAATAATTATAAGGAAATTATATGTTACAAGGGTGGTTTTGAAAGAATCAACATTTAAATTGTTCTTATTTTTTTTAAATTAATTAAATGAGACGCCTATAGTAAAAATAAATATAACAATAAAAAATAAATTAAAAATAAATATAACAATAAAAAATAAATTAAAAATAAATATAACAATATAATAATAAAATTAAATAAAAAAACCCCAAATAGAAAATAACTAAATTAAGAAAGTATATTAAATAGAAAACAACTAAATTAAGAAAGTATATTAAATAAAAATTATATAAAAAATAAACACTTTATTCCTCTTTATTTTTAGGTTTAGTATCAATACCACTATATTCCCATACTGGTATAAAACTATCTATGAATCCTACATCAGCAAATAGATTGGGGAATAACCAAATACCCGGTGGATTGGTAAAAAATGTTATACCAAATATAATTAATCTTATAACACCTAGACATCCAATAAATCCTAAAAATCCCATAGTTGGAAATAAAATGAATGCGGCACCTTTTCTAAGGGATTGAGGCCATACTTGGTACATGACTATAAATAATGTAACCAATATTAAAATTATAGAAAGTAGTAAATTAAGATGTGATTTTTGTTTTTCTACCCAAATATACATATCTTCCTTTTTAAACTTTTTTGATATGGTTGCTACACAGTTTTTTTTATCCATCTTTATACCACGTACTATAATATGGTTCGTGATTAAATAATTCATGTATTCTATTATTTCTGTGTCAGAAAGATTTTTTCCTTTTAAAAATTCATATGCTATACTACCTTCAAATGTATGTACTCTTTTTTCACCATCTAGTATCTTTTCTTCTACAGCGAGAGAACGGAGTAAATTTTCATCATTTAATTTATGCATAAGGGTAATGGATTTTTTTTGTTTTAAAATATTTAATAAAAAGTAATATTGTACAATATATTTAAATATAAGCTGTATTCATTTCTTATATATATGATATATATGATATATTGGTTAGAAGTAATTATAAGTTAGGATTAATTATTTTATAAGAATAAATATACTAAAGATTAGGTTGTAATATTAATTGTTTTTTAAATGTAATAAACATGATAAAAATAAATATTAATTTAACATTATAATTTAAACATAGATTTATAAGTGAAAGAACAGGTATTGATTTAAAATTATAACTAAATTATTTAATAATTAAATATTATTTATTTACTTCTATTACAGAAGAAAATAAACTAAATGTTGGAATATAAACATATCCATCTTTTTTACGTAGAACAATATAATTGTAATTAATATCCTGTACTGTACCTTCTTTACCACTTATTTTTATTTTATCTCCTATAGAAAATGGTTTAGACATATAAAAATATAAGGATTTTAACGTATTGGTAAATATATCTTTTATAAATTGATGTGATTTAAAAGATAATAATCCCATTCCAAATGAAAATGGAACTATTAAATCATTTCTTTTAGCTTTCATGGTAATTATCTGCGTGTTAAAAAATTCTAGGATTTGTTTAATAAACATTGGGGTAAAAAGTTAAGATTTAAAATTTACATTCAAATAGGAGACTCTTTATATTTTATTTATAGTTAAATATCTGATGATGATTCATTTGATAATTTTATATCATATGTTCCTTGGTTTCCTTCTGCTAGAACAATAGTAGTTGATATATATTTTTTAATAGGAATTGCAAACGTATTGAAATTAGAAATAGAATACAATGGTGTAATATCATAGCCTACATTGTTTAATTTGGAAAGGATTTTTGGTAAGTTATATATATTAGATGTTAACCTATCACGTAAAACTAATGATATAAATCTTGGGTATTCTTTTTCTATACTGGGTAATAAATGATCCATAAAATTTACCATGTCAATATCTTCAGAATCTATTGTTGGTGTTGTATGGATTAGATTGAATCTATTAGCTATTTTTATTGTTTTTTCATCATATCCTGTTCTGGATAATCTTACTATTAGTGGTACCATATCTGTAAGCTTAACAAATTTGTAATATGCTTTTTTTATTATTTTTTCAGCTTTTTCTTCTGGTACATTACGAAGATTTTCTGTAATGGAAAGGCCGATTTCATAATTATTGGATTTTAATCGATGCATAAGATATTGTGATATTCTATGATTATCATTTAATGGGTCAAAGTGAAATACTGCAGGTACTCGATAAACTTCTAAGATATCAATTATATCATGAATATTTTTACTAGGTCCTTCATCAAATGATAAAACAACCTTGTGTTTCTTATCCTCGCTCTCATAATATGTAAAAATTTCAATGATGAAAAGAAATAAAAACATATTTTTTAGATTCGAAACTGTATTTATATTTTACATTATGCAAAAATCCATTTATGGAAATTTGTTTGTTTGTTAAAATATTTTTATAAAATAAAATTTATTTTTATGATCAAAATGCAATTTTAAAACAAACTGTTTCATTACCAATATATATAGTTATTGTGTTTTAAAACTATGTGGAATAGCATTAAAATCTTACACCACGGGAAAAAATGTTTTGGTAAAATCGAAATAATGTATAAAGATATTGGTGTAGATGATTTAATTTCCAAGAATACAATACGATCGGAAAAAATAAACATAGAGATTTATCGTTATGAAAATACCGTTCTTGAAAATGATATATTTACGATGGTACATTTATATTCATATACAAAAGATAACATAGTAATATTTTCAAAAGAAAAACTTCCAATTGTCTCTGAAGAATATATATCAAAAGAACAATACGTAAAATATTTAAAACCATACCTTAAGAAGTTTATCTTAACAAAAATGAATGTTCCTGATAATAAAATGATAACAAAGACAGATTTTATGGAAGACTGTATGAAGCTCAATCATTTAGATTGTGTAAATAAATTAGTCACAAAAACAGATAAATTTTTATATGCAATAACATATCTAAAAAAGAATAAAACATACACAATCGACATTTTGAATATGCTTTTAGAAGACCTTCCTTATAAATCCGAAGATTTCCAATTGAAAACTTTTTTTGAAATAAAAAATATGTTAATCTTCAGTGACTTAATTCTGACAATAAAATTATTAAATATCAAAACATATCAAAAGAAAATATTAATGTATTTTCACCTAGCACATGAATTTATTCATCGTTATAAGAAAAAATTAGCTGTTAATTATTTCAAACATTTACAAGAATATATATCCAACCAACCATTTGATAAACTTAATCAATATATAGAATACAATCTAAATAATTTAATTGAAGAAAAAAACTGGAAGGAAAAGATTCTAAAAGAAAACAAACAATATATATTTTATCAAAAAGATGGAGAAATTAAGATTAATAAATTCTGGATAGAACCTGTACCTAATATTTTAAAGAAAATAAACACTTTAAAAGAAAATGAATATATACCAATAAAGAATATATCATTTTATCCAACACAGAAAATATATAAGATTAGAAATCAATTATTTAACTACTTACCAGAATCTTTAAACAATCATAAATATACATACACTGATACGATTACCATGAATATATCCATACAAACTTTAGAACAATGTAAAAGTTGTAAAAATGGATGTAATAAAAATACAAATATCAACTCGGAAATAGAAATATTACAAATAATCACGGACAAAGAAAAGATAAATATTTTTAAAAAAATAAGAAATAACACAACGATAAATTTATCATGTAAATCTAATATTATAATTAAATCAATAACATATCTTTACAACCATAAAATATATAAATTTGATATAAAACCTTTAGAATTTATAAAAATAGAATGTCTATCTTTCCTAAAATTCAATAAAGATAGTTTTAAAATTATAACGGGATTAAAAAAGGCTAAAGTATATGGTAAGAAGTGTATGATTGAAAGAATAAATAAAAATCAATATAAAATTACTGAAATAGAGGAAAGAGCAGAAATACATGTACAAGTCAACGAAGAATATTATCAGAAATATATTTTATAGTGTATTTTAATATAATGTTATATATAACATCTCAAATAATAATATAAAATATACTTTTTTTATTTTCTATCAGAGGAAGATAAAATTTTACATTCATTCATTACTAAAAATACTAGAATATCTTAATATATTATAATATTAAATATATTTAACATAAAAGTTACTTTAATTAAAATGTATTATATAATAGAATAAGATATTATTATTTCTAGGTATATTACCAATCATGGTTTACTTCTTTATTAACATTTAAGCCTAATTTATCATATACATAATTTCTATGTGTATAGTCATTTATGGTCATATATCTTTGTACGGGTGTTTTAATTTCTTCGTTCGAAAAATCATCTATGTTCCATTCTTCATCTGCCATGGGATAATCTATTTAAAAATAAAAATTATATTTTTTCTTCACCAAAAGATGATAAAACTTTCATTTATTCATTGTAAATTAAAATACTTATAATATTATATTTTTAACTTATAATATTTGTTATTTTAGAATATAAAAATATCTTACATTGTAATTAATGTAAAAAAAAAATATTTCAAATGGGAAGAATAAATATTAACTAAAATGATATAATAGATGTTCGGAATCTGTAAAAAGCTAGAAGCAGTGTGGCAATATACATAATATGTAAAAACCTAACACTCTGGAGCATAAGATAAGATTAATGTATATCTGTAACAAAATTAATTAGTACAAGTTTAAATGTGCTTTAGAAACCGAAGGTCGTAAACCGCGGTAGGCCACAGCCAGCCAAGAAACTTTTATAAATAAAGTTTTATTAAAAGAATAACACAGTAATTAATATTTATTATTCTAATGTAAGACTATTTATTTTATCTTCAAAGGTTAATAATTTGAATTTGATTTTATTAGTACTACAGAAATCGTTAAAGTATATTATACATTCTTCTTCCATAATTCTTTCTACATAATCTGCTATATATTTTATATATTCTATTTTTGTATTTTTATCATAATATTTTATAAGTTCTAATAATACCTTTATTTTACAATGATGATTTACATCATCTAAATTTATTATAATAGAAATAATTCTTTCATTAATAAGAGAGAATGGTGTAGCTGTTCTTTTTTCTGTATAATTATTAAATAATATTTGGGAGTAAAGTCTGGAATATAAATATGCCTTGTGATTTTCTTCCATTTTTAATGATATGATTATACATTTAAATAATATTTTAGAAATAACATCTTCTATTCTTAAATTATAAATTAATTTAAAGTATAAATCAATATCTGTATCAGTAAGCTGTAGTATGTAAAGAATTATTATAATAGGTTTATTGTTCAGGAGCAGATCAAATAATTTTTTATATTTCTTAAAAATTAAATCGGTCTTTTCTTCTGCTATCAACAAGAATAAACGTTTTATTATTACACTGAAATTTTTACTTGTACAGTTTTTATCATTAATTTTATATAATGTATTACGTAACATAATTATCTTATCTGTTAAATATTCAATTTTTTCATCGAACTTTTTTTGACTCTCTAAACCTTTATCATGTAAATCGATATGCTTGTTAATTGTTTCTTGAATGCAATCTATTATATGTTCAACTTTTTCTTGTATTTCTTTAATATATGTTCCAACGCTTTCTAGAATTAGATTGATTTTTATGATATCCATTTTATCAACAAGGAAGTAAAAAAGCTTTAACAATTCTTTTTGTGTAACAGAGCCATATTTATAAAGTTCTGTGTATATTATTATAACATTTTCATTGTTTATATCATTTAAAATTGATTTAATATCTATTTTTATACTTTTAAGATTATTCAATAATCTTGAAAGAGCATATATATTTGTAATATCTACAATTTCTTTAAGAACGATACTAATATTCGGTATCTTTCTAATACCATTAGATAATTTATCTATTTTTACTATTGTTTCTTTATTAAGAATATTCTTTCTTAAAATATTTTGTTTTTTATCTTCATTTTTTCTAAAAGTTTTAAATTTCCCTTCTATAGTGTTTTTTCCAAATCTTTTAGATTTACATGTATTTTCACTAATCTTTTCTTCTTCAACAAGAGAATTTAAAGTATCAACAATAGTTTGTTTTACATTTTTTTCGTTTACTTCTATTCTAACATTTGTTGGTACAAACTTTTTTTTATAAACATCTTCTACTTCTACGTATCCTTTTTCATCACTTTTAACATTTCTTACACGTTCCTTCACTATATTTAACTTTTCTTGATATTCCAAAGTCGTATCATCTTTTATAGAATTAGCATAAACTAAACAAATTTCTTTTAACTTAAGAAATAAACTTTTAAGATTTTTCAAATAAATGATATATTCTTTATCATGACTTTTTCCTATTGTATTTTCTATCTCTTTTATCAACATACAATTTTTAGATAATTCTTCCATCAACTCTACTTTAAATTCATTTGTACTTTTACTCATAATTTTATTAATTATATCCACTTTCTCTTCTTTTACCACAGATTTAATTATCAATATTTCAACATACAAAACAAAATAATTGACATTTCTCTCCATCAAATATTTTTTGAATTGCTTTGCAAATATATCTTCAAAATTATCATATTCTTTTAATAAAATGGTATAAATGAGTATAAGTTTGTTCATATTTTCTAATTTAAGATTTTTAAGAATAGAATCTACCAACTCATTTTTAAAACTATTCATATCTTCTCTTTGTAGCTTATCTAAGAAAATATCTATATTTTCATTTTTTATATTTTTTATAGTGTTTAAAAGAGAAAGCTTCTTTTTAATAGTAGATGATATTTTGGGGAGAGAAGGTGATGTATATAAAGAATATTTCTTGTAAATAAAATCCATAGGGCAAACAATTTTTTATTTATAAAATTGGTTTATAAACAAATTAAAAATGATATATTCTCTTGATGGAAATATGTGATTTTGAATTATTGAAAGATAATTTTTTTAATATAATTATTTTGTTATAAAGATTTCAGTCAGTAAAAATCCTTTTCGTTTATTCTTAAAATGTTTAATAGATAATACAATGAATATTTTTATTTTTAGAAATTATCAAAAGATTTTGATACAGTTATTGTTAATTCATAATAAAAATAATTTCAATTATATAACTCATAACTGATGTCTTTCTTATAATAAATGTATTATTAAAAAATATGATAAATTTTCATGGATAATTTTAGTTACGAAGCAACACTCATTTATAATAGCGTGTTATTACCGTGTGTATAAATGTTTTGCGATCGGGATATGATAATCTACAAGTAAAATAGAAAATTGTTTTTAATCGGTTTATTATAAAGAATTAGCTTCTACTTAATATGAACACTTGTACAGCACCTCCTGCTACTCCTCCAACAAACTCTGCAATCCAATATTTCCAGGAATCATTCCAAACACCAGAAAATAACACCGGTGACCAAACGATTGCGGGATTAAATGCACCTCCAGATGTTGAAGCTCCAACCAATGCTAGAACCAATATTATAAGGCCTATTACCAATGGAGCAAATGGAGATCTATCGGGTTTAATATCTTCAGGTCTTGATAATAGTTGTTCTGCTTCAGGATCCTCGTATTTTGGAGGTTTGTATGGATTAACGGCAACCGCGAATGCGACAAATGTTAAAATTGCAGACAAAAACAATTCCGTACACATTATTTCTCCTGTTGTTACCTCAGGATCAACTCCACTTGGTCTGATAATATCTAATATATCTGATACAGGTTGTGGAAAACATCCTAATACTACAGCACAAGCTATCATACTTCCTAAAAGTTGAAAAATAATATATGTTATTCCAGTGACAATAGGCAATTTTCCCAAACATATTGCGGCAAAGGTTATTGCCGGATTAAAATGCGCTATAGTCATATCTACAAAACTATAAATTATTGCCGCTGTTACAAAACCTACGGAAAGACCCACTAATATTGGACCACCATTTAATTCATCCATACTTGCAGTTAATACTGCACTATAAACAACAAAAATGAAAATAAACGTTGCGGCCATCTCAGCCAAATAACTTTGTAATTTTCTCCATGGAAATGTTAATACCATAATTTTTGATAACAAAACATATAAATATGTTTTATTTTTGATACAAGTGATAAATTATAATGATACTGATCTGTCTTACTAATTTTAAGATTAAACATAGATACACAATGAAATTAAATTAGAACTGAAATGATTGAGAGATAGATTAAAATTTATAAAACTTTTAACAAAATAATTCGGATTTTCCCTTAAATATTTAATATTGGATTTTGAAATTAATCTTTGATTACTGATCAATATAAGAACATATTTAAATTTCTTTAAATAAAAAACTTTTTATAATTGCAAAGCATAATTAACCACTACAAATAAATTTTTATAAAAATGTTTATTTTAATATACATTTTTTCTGATGATCTTTTATTTTAAAAAAATATAAAATCTTTTTTATTTTATTTTTCTAATATCGTATTTGTATATTTTTAGATATTTAAATTTATCAATAAAAAAATATCATTAAAGAATTATAAATATTTATCATATCATTAAGAAATAAATATTTATAATTTAGAACAAATATATTGTATTTATGTTTTGATAAAGTATATGATACATTATACGTTTGAATAGATTAAAGATTATTGTAAAATATTCTACATAACATTTACTTTATATTTATTTAAAAAACATAAATTATTAGAGATCATAATAAAATATTCTACATAACATTTTATATTTAAAAAATATTTTATAAATATACGTTATTACTTTTATTTATTTATCATTTTCTTTTATTTCCTTATCATCTTCTCTTGACATCTGCCATATTTGTAAAATATTATCTTCTGCTACTGATGCAATTTCATAAGGTTCTAATGGATTCCAAGAAAAATCGCATACTGTATTTGTATGTCCACCATGTAAAAATAATAATTCTGGTGGTCCATCCAGACTATCTTCTTGTGTTTGAACAGCTCCTATTTTATTAAGATCCCAAATAATAACTCTTCTATCATTTCCAGATGATGCTAAAAGATTATTGTAATGCGGTGACCATTGTATTTGGACAACATCTTTTTTATGGGAAAGGAGAGTATGTAATGGGCTTGATAGATTTCGAGCATCCCATATTTTCACTGTGCTATCTTTACCTCCTGTTGCTATAAAATTGGAATCAAGTGAAGAAAAACTGATAGAGTATATTTCTGAATTATGTGCATTTTCTACAACTATTGGATTTTCAATATTTCTTTTATCCCAAAGTATTAATGCTTTATCATCACCCACGGATCCAAAAGAATTTTCATTAAAAAAATTAAAACAGCAATCACCAACTACATCTGTATGCTTAGTTAATTTTAATGAAGCGGAAACATCTTTCTTTTCTGTCTTGTTGATATCAAAAAGACATAAAAATCCATCTTCTCCCGAACTTATTAATTCACCTGATTTATTTGGATTCCACGATAAACCGTATCCACCCTCTTTATGTCCTTTAAGTGTTAAATTACTTTTCCCACCTTTACTAACATTTAAATGTTTAGTAGTATCATAAATATGTATATTAGGCCTATCAGATCTTGTAGCTATCAGATTATTCATTTGTGGACAATATCTAGTTCTATTTATTTCATCCAATACTTCTATACTTTGCATTGTTTTAATCTTACTTTCTGAATACGTGTTATCAGAATATATAGCCTTTTCACCGATAGTATCAGGTAATGTAACACTAACTATTTCTATAAATTCATCATCTTTTTCACTAGTATGTGTACTTAGTAATAACCTCTGTGTAGTACTATCTGGATTGCGTACACCATCAGGAAACCATTGAACTGAAAGAGATGGCCAACGTAAAGAATGTGTTACTACAACATCATAAAGATAAGGGACATTGGATCTCCATAACTTATATTCTTCGTTGATTGTTTGTTGTTCGATAGACAAAATTTCATTTTTTTCAGACATATGGGTGGGAAAACATAAAAATAAAAGAAAGGATGGGGAATGAAATTGTTTTATAATATTACGATAGAAATAATCTATTCAATAATGAAATTATTTGGTAGGACAGAAAAAATGTTGAATCAAATTGTTTTATAACACTACGATAGAAATAATAATTTTAATAATGAAATTTAATTATAAAAAAATAAAAAGGTGGTACAATAAATAATTATTATATTCTATCAGCATTAAAATGATAGAATTCTAGTTTCGAAAATTCTTAATATAAATTTTACCTTAGAAACCAAAGAACATAGACAGCAATAGACTAAGAAATTTATATAAATAAAAATTTTATAAATAAAAGTTTCATAAAAACAAAATATATTTAATTATGCAAAATAATTCTATCTAACAAATAACAAAGCAAAACAAACAAATTCTGATACAATGCAAGAAAACAAATATAAATAGAACAAAAAATAAAGCCCTTAATGAAAAATTTCAATCCACGAATATACAACATTTACCAAGCACCAATTTTAACAACACCCAACAAACATATTACAAGCGCGTTTATGAGAACAGATACATCATACTATGGAACATTAGAACGCAGCTCACTAAACGAAGTTAAAGACAAAAATATCCACAATTTAAAAGAAGACGACAACACATCCAAAGTACATTATATTTATATATCAGATAAAATTATTATAGCAGAAGAAATAGATAATGAAATAAAAATAATCGTAGAAGAAGATATTGCAGAAATAGATACATATTCATTTTCTAATTTTAAAGAAGATAATATTTCTCTTAATGAAGATTTATGCAAAGATATTGGATATCCACCATATTATGATAATACATTTTATTTCACCAATCTCAATTATAGCAAAACTAGAATATACAACAAATTATTTAATATCCTTAAATCTAACAATCTAAAAATACGTAATGCTATATTAATATACAATGATAAATACAATAGGTCAGAATTAATAATATTAATAGATATATTTATTAAGTTATTGGCCATAAAAAGAATTCTACTTATTCCACATTCATTATCTCTCTCTATATATAAAAATAAACCTAACAGCATAATAATAACAGTATTTGATAATTATATTAGATTATCTCATATAGAAGATTATGTATTAACTGTAGTTAAAACAATATACTTAAATAATAATGATAGTAATAATGACAGTAATGATAATAATGATAGTAATACTGATAATAACTATATCATGTTTAAAAGAAAATATATTTTATTAGATGATGTAGATTTTGTTGAAGAATTCAAAAATGAAGATATAAAGAAAGAAAAGATAAAAAAATGTATATTATGTAATACTTATGATACTGTTGAGGTATTATCTAAACATTTATGTATAAAAGATATTAATTCTATTTATAATAATAAAGAAAGTACTAATAAGAATATTGAAACTAGTTTAGAGAGTAGTATTAAAGGATTAGATAGTAAGAGTGATGGAAGTAAAGAAAGTAGTAGTAGAAGTTTTGATAGTAAGAGTGATGGAAATAAAGAGAGTAATATAGTAGAAATAGAAAATATAATAGAAATAGAAGGTAATATTGGAGATAGTATAACAAAATATATTAAAGAAAATATAGATCCTGATAGAAGTTCTAAGATGTATAAAAATATATTTATTTTAGATTGCTGTAAAAATAATAATGAAGATAATAAAAATAATATTTCTGAAGAATTATTGGATTATTTTAAAAATAAAAAAGAAGTTAATGTTGATATGATAATGGATGATTGTTTTATTGGTGCAATGTATTTAAATTCAATAGAAAATTCAAAAGAATTATGGTTAAGTTTTTGTGAATGGAATAGCGGTAGAATCAGAGTATTAAAAGAAAAAATATTATTTTCATTATAAAATTATATTTTCTGAGGGATTTATAGAAACACAATAGTTAAAGTTTTTTAAAATATAATATTTTACATATATATATCATAATATCTTACACGTATTCCTTTATATATCATAATATCTTACATATCCTCCTTTATATATCATACTATGTTATATGTACTCCTTTATATATTTCTAAATATGTTCTATTACCCATGATTCTTTATTATACATTATTTTGTATTTTATGTTTGGTAATAGCTGTGATTGTTATATTATTTAAAGATAATAAAAAAAATATAAAAAGAGATATTATGGAGAGTAGAAAGAAATATTTAATGAAAAGAATAAAAAGTTAAAATATATATTAAATAAAGTATTGTTCTTATATAATATTATATCAGTGTATTATTTTTATATAGCATTATATATATGTTAAATATTGAATATTATATTATATAGTAGTATACAGTATTATAATCTTTATATTTAATAAAAAAGATGTATGTTTATTAGTATAATGATAGTACATTGTAAACTCTTATAATAATTAATCGTCTTATATAAAAAAATATAAAGGAAAGATAATTTGAATAAAATATGAAATATTATAAACTCATAAAAAAATATTGGATATTTTATTGATATTATATAAAAAATAAATTACAATAAAATCAATATAGAGTTTGGTAATATTCATGCTATGCAATCTTGGATTTATGATTAGGAGAATATGAAATTAATTTATAATTATAATAAAATTAATAAAATATATTAATTGTATATTTTAATAATAATAATGTATTTTAAATAAATCTTCTTATATTTAAAAAATTAATAAAGTATATTTGATATTTTAAATAATTTAAAATTATAGTTGGTAAAATATTCAAAATAATTAAAGTTTTATTCAAAAAAATTATTTGTATTTGTTTTTCACCAAAGGAAAAGAAAACTTATCATCGAATTACTAAGAAAATGATATTCTTTTAAAAAATTAATATGATTTGTTAAAATAGAAAAAAATAGTTTATTAATTGTTAAATGGTTTAAGGTTATTTTTTTACCAAATGATAAATATTATTGTGAGATGTATTACATTTAAAAGAACCATTCAGAGGTGGTTGAAACCGTTATAATGGTTTTCCTGTTTGAAATATTATAACTGAAACTGTTTATGGTTATTTAAGTTACAGTTAAGTGGTAAAAGAGGTGTTTTAATAAAAGGATTCTGCAATAACTTAAAATTTGGTGGTTGCATCTTAATTGAATTTTCTTATGTGTTAAAAAAATAAAATTTTATTGGTGGCTTTGTTTGATAAATTTAAATTTTTGAAAATTTATTTTTTTCTAGAAAATATAAATATTTAAAACTTTCTATCCCCCAAAATACATGAATACAGATCCTAAAGGCCATTATGCATTTCTTGGTTTAAAAGCAGGTGCTTCATTACAGGAAGTACAATCCGCAATAAAAAGAAAACAAATGGATTGTCATCCAGATAGTCCCAAAAATAGAAAATTACTTAATAGTATTTCTGATCCAGATGCGAAGGCGAAGAAATTGGAAGAATTAAATAAATTGGGAATGCAATTTAATGCTGCAAAGGCAGAAATTGGGGATGAGAAGAAAAAAGAAATTTATGATTCTGGAATGGGAGAAGGAATGGGAATGGACTTTGGTGGATCATCAATATTCGATATTTTTGAAAGATTTGGTGGTGGTAGAAGAAGAGAGCAGGTCAAAAAGGTTAAAGATACCGTTTTTGAGTTAAAAATTTCAATTAAAGAATCGTATACTGGAAAAAAATCTAAATTAAGAGTTAAAAGAACAGTTATTTGCACAGGATGTGATGGAAAGGGTGGTGATAATGTTGAACATTGTGGTAAATGTGATGGTTTAGGAAAAGTACGAGTTAAAAGACAACAAGGATTTTTCGTTCAAATAGAAGAAAGAGTATGTGATGGATGCTATGGTTCTGGTTCCAAAATCAAAGGAAAATCATGTAATGAATGCAAAGGAAAACAATACAAAGAAGAACAAAAAGTAATAGAAGTAGATATTTTACCAGGAACAGAAAATAAAAGTGTTCACAAATTTGAAAGATGCGGAGATGAAAAACTAGGTTGCATCCCTGGTGATCTTATAATAGTTATCATGGTAGCAGAAGACCCTAATTACATAAGAATAGGAAATGACATAATATCCTCAGTAGAAATAGATATTTTCACAATTCTTACAGGAGGTTCTGTTTATTTTACACATTTAGATGATAGAAAACTAGAAATTAAATTGAACAAATTTATCAACCTCAATGATTCTATTTGCGTAGAAGGAGAAGGATTTTTAAATGCTGATCTTTATTTACACCCCAAAGTGCATATTAATAATACAATAGACACTGAAAAACTAAAACAAGTTCTTCCACCCATACTTCCAGTACCATTTAAAACAGCAGATAAAACCATACAAGGAAAATTTAAAGATGTTCCTGAACATCAAAATGCACATGATGATGAAAGAGAACAAGAAGGATTTTCATTCTTCTCAGGATTTGGATTTTAAAATTAAATTTGTTGGAATAAATATTTCTATCGAATAAAATATTTTATAATGCATATATCATTTTCTTTTATAATAAAAAATATATACTCCTTATTTATTAATATGTATTTATATGATATAATTGTTTTATAGTTATTCATTGATCTTAATAATAATCATTTAATTTATACTCTTTATTATTTTAATATATAATTTATAACTTTACTTATAATATATTAACCTTATTCTCAGTTACACCTAGAAAAATAAATATTTATAATTTATCAATAAACAATATTAATTATATTTTAATATAATTCTTTTATTTCTTTTATCTTTATATTAATTCTTATAATTACCATAAAATAAAATATTTTCATTTTTAATAACATTGTCACATTGTAATTCCTTTTATCTTTTTTATTTTAATATATTTTTCACCCTATGATTATTCGTATAAAATCTCCTACATCACTTCTTCGTTTAAATATACCTGAAGATTCTACATTCGATAGTATATTACCTTCTAAATTTAATACATTATCATATATTTTATCTTTTGATGCAAAACATACAGAAATTATAGAGACTGATAAACCTATTGGAACTATTGCAGGCATAAAAAATCAAATAATGCTTTATGCAACATTTACTGTAAAAAAGGATCATGTGGAGCGTAAGATAGTTAGGGATCAGGATAAATTGATGTGTAATCATGATAGTAATGCTATGTGTGCTAATTGTGCACCGTTGGATCCTTGGGATGAGAAATATCATAAGGAAAAAGAAATTAAATATTTAAGTTTTGAAACTTATAAGGAGAAGAATAGAGTGGAAGGTAGGGTGTTGGAAATGGAAAGTTATAAAAATGTTTGTATGCATGGTGAAAATGAAAAATGTGTTAAATGTAGTGGATTAATATATTTACGACCACAAATATATCGGATGACGGATCATGTGGAATTTGATCATGTAAAAAATATAGAACATTTTTTATCTTTTTATAGAAATACGAATAGACAAAGATTTGGATATCTCATAGGTAAATATCAACCGTATGAAAGAATACCATTAGGTAGAAAAGCAAGAGTCGTAGCTATTTATGAACCTGAACAAGAATCATATCCTGATGGTTTTATAATAAAAGAAGAAAAAAATCAATCGTTAGAATATATTTTAAAGGAATTGGAACTTGAGGTGGTAGGAATAATTTACACAGCATTGGGACATACCAGAGATTATTTTTTAAATTGCTTAGAAATTAAATTTATAGCAGATTACCAAAATAAGTATCCATATTACAACAACAACAAAATATTTAATTCTTTATTAACATCCATAGTTTGTACAGATGATGATTCATCAAATAAAAATGATATAAATAAAAGATCCAATATAAAAATAGAACCATATCAAATATCATCACAAGCATTAGCACTATTAAATGAAGAGATAATAGAGCCTACAACCAATCCAATATATTTTAGATCCAAACGAATAATAGTTTATAGAGAAACTAGCGACAAACATACAGTAGAAAAGAAAAGCGAACCTTATTTTCCGGTAGATTATTTTATAGTTAAACCTACATATGGAATACTTAACAATAATACAAATGAAGAAACAAAAAATAATAAACCTAGTAATGGTATGAATGAAGAAGCTAATACAAATGGAAATAATCTTAATGCAAACGAGGAGATAAAGAATAATAATCTTAATACGAATGTTAACAAGCTTAATATAAATACCAATAATCTTAGTGCTAATAATCTTAATATAAAAAATATATTTTTTAAGAACACAGAATATTTCAATGATAAAAACAACAGTTATAAAAAATTAGCATCATTTTTCAACTTTGATTATTCTCATAATAATTTTTATAATTTAAATTTATTATTAAGATTAAGCAAAGAAAGTAATATAGATAATTTATTAAAAAGTATAAAATTTAATAGTATTAAATATTTTAATGATTATATAAATAGTGATGAATGGAAAGACATAGAAATAAAAATGGAGAAATATAAAACTGTAGAATGGAGTTGTACACAATGTACATTTATTAATACAAAAGAAAAATATGAATGTGAGATGTGTGGTCTTCCAAAAGAATAAAAAAGAATAAAGGAAAAGAAAATATAAAGAAATAAATAAATCTTATTGTGTATTATATGATAAATATAATTATAATATTTCTAATTAGGATATAATTAATCTATGATAGAATAACAGTTAACTGTTGTATATTAATTTCTATATAATAATTATTATTATATTTTATGTTTGTTTATTTATTATTTATTTATCATATTTATTATCCTATCATATAATATTCTATTACCATATCTTACAATCATATATTCTATTATCATATCATATATCTATTATTCTTATAATTCTATATATTTTTCATAATTTGTAAATTTTTATCCTCCTCATGAAAAAGTCTTCTGATAACCATTATGTTAATAAAATTGATGTAAATTGGTTATCCTCTTCTCCTAATATAGATAAAGAAAAAAGATGTAAGAATAATAAGAGAAAATGTAGAAATAATATAAATGTTAAATTAAGGAATAATACAGAATTTTGGTATAAGAAATCTAAGATGTTGGAAGGTTTAATATTTAAAGAAGATGATATAAATGATATATTAGATGTGGGTGATATTGATGATAATAATACATTGGATATAGATGATATAGATGATAATGATATAAATAATACATTGGACATAAAAGAAGTGGAAATAAATAATGCATTAGATATCAATGATACATTAAATATAAATGATAAGGATATAAAAGAAATTGGAGTAGAAAATATATTTAATAGAGATATAAATGATACATTAAATATAGCTAATACATCGGATATAAATGATGAAAGTAAGGAAATTAAGAAGGAAGATAATGATATAAATAACATAACAGATAAAGGTGATAAAGAGAATAAGAAAGATTTAGAAGAAGATAATGATATAAGCAGTATAATGGATATATTTACTAATAATAATAATAATGGTATTTTTGAATCAGATAGTATAACTGATGAAGAAAATATTATAATAGAAAAATATAATATTTTGAAAACTGAAAAAGAATATAAAGATAATTATGAGATTATAGATCTATTTACCAACAATAAAATATATTATAATCTTAATATAATAGATATTGAAGATAATGTTATTTATACCAATAAATATAAGATTATAGATTCTAATGATGATGAAAAAGGTTCTAATAGTAATATTAAATATATAATATCTATAATACAGGATAATAACAAAGATTCTTATGGTAATGAAAGAGATAATAATAACAATGAAAGATATTCTAATAATAATATCATGATATCTGTAAGTATAAATATAATAGATAATAAAATATTATTGTTAGATGATATGAGGAGTGTATCATCAATAACAAGTGGTATTATATGTAAATATAATAGTATTTTACATGATAAAGTAGAAGGTAGAGAAAATAAATATATGCTTATTGGTATTTTATTACATAAATTATATAGGAATAATAATATTGTAGAAGAAATAAGAAAGATTAAGGATACCGATGTTATATTGTTAAATGATGATGATGTTAATAATATAGATAAAGAACAATGTTTGAGTATAAATGATAATGATGATAAACAGAAAGATTATATTAGAAATGATAATAAATATAGATCATATGATTATATAACAGTTACAGATATAGAGAGAATATATAATATAGATATTATTAGTATTCTATTAAGTTATGTTAAAAATATTATGGAGTGTAAGAAATATAGTAATAATGAGAATAATCAATATGAAATATGTATTAACAGTAAGCTATTGGGATTGAGAGGTATTATAGATATATTAAATGATACAGAGATTATAGAAATTAAGACTGGTAAAAGACACGTAGAACACCAGGCCCAATTATTATTTTATTCTTGTATATTATTTTTACAGTCTAAGGAAATAGCCATTAGAGATTCTAATCATTCAAATGATATTAATATCTCGGATGATTTTAAATATAGAAATAATACTAAGAAAATGGGGTATTTTGATACGGAGAAGAACCTTCGATTATTATATTTAAAAGATGGGAGTATATTTCCTGTTAATAATGATAATAAAGAGTTAGATGATCTTATTAAAGTTAGAAATGATATTGCATTTGTCAATTCTATAATAAAAAAAGATATATGCGAGAAAAGACGTGTTAATATCAATGATGTAAATATTAATGATGACAGTGCAGCCATTTTAATTCCTAAGCATAGTTGTAGTAATAAAGAATGTAATATATTAAATAGGATTTATCAGTTTAATACCGTAAAGGATTTGTTTCTGTATAGACTTTGGATAGGAATTAATTTAGAAGATATGGGCAAAGAATCTATAATGGTTAATGTTATGTATGTTAAAAATAATATTATAATCTTAGATAAGGAAATCGAATATAAATATATTGATCTTTATGTAGATGATGTTATGGTGGATAGAGGTAGAATAATTGAAGATATAAATGAGATTAATAAGGATATAATATCCAATATATCTGATGCCTATGAAGGTGATGAACAAAATATCTTTTATGAGAAATCCAATACAAATATTAGCGGTTCAATAATAGAACTAAAGAATGATATGAATGAATATTGTTTAACAAACAAAAACAATATTAAGGTAGTAAATACTAGCAAAAATAGATTCTGTAAAATTATGAGATATTCTTTGTTGGATATAGCCGTAGATAATAAGTATATTACAGATTCACCTATCAAAAGATATTTCAAAAGAAGAAATATCGAACAAACATTTTATAGTTCTATAGAAGTTCTAGATATTAGTGATGATATCAGTTTAGATTCTTTTGATAGTGAAGAAATTACGATGGAAACCCCATGCAAAGAACCTATTAATGATATTGATAAAATACCACAAAAATACCATTCTGAGTTTAAGGCACTTAATTTTGAACAACAATGTGCACTGATAAGTTCTTTGGAAAATGAATACTCATTAATTTATGGCTATCCGGGTACTGGTAAAACAAGAGTATTGGTATTGTTAGTACATATTCTAGCAGCAATGAAAAAGAGTGTATTGATAGTATGTTTTACAAAAAGAAATATTCAAAATATTATTAGTAAATTACATATTGAGTATTATTACAAAAATGACTTTAACAAAAAGGAGTTTTTCTTGAATAAGAAGAATCTAACGGATTTTAACGTTGTAATTTCTACTTGTTACTCGTTTAAAGAACATTTGTATAATAAAGAGTTTGATTATTTAATAGTGGATGAAGCAACCCAACAACATTTACTCATGACCTTGATACCTGTTAGTATCTGCAAACGATTTGTTTTAATTGGTGATGATAGACAACTTGGTGCATTATCTACAAGAAGTGACGAATTGAGCATAAGTTTATTTGAATTTTTGGGAGAAAATCTAGAAAAGCAACCACATAAAAAAGATGAATCTAATCATATATATACGAAATGCATAAATAGCATAAACAATACCGGATATAGTAATATAAACAAACAAAAAAATTTAATTCTAACTAAGCATTATCGAATGGGTAGTCTTCTTTTGGAAATATCTAATACATTGTTTTATAATAATACAATGGTATGTATGACTAAACACATAGGAAAATGCATTTTTGTAAAGTATTCAGATTTTGATATTCGTAAATACCACGATTACACTTTTCTATGCTTCACCAATAAACAAGTTTTTGAAATAAATAATATTTTTAACATAATTACAAGTCATAACGCCTCTGAAAACCATAATGTAAGCACTGTAGATAGATATCAAGGTAGCGAATGTGATAAAGTAGTTGTTATATTTCATCCCATATCCAAATTAATGGAAAGTGTAGAAAGAATAAACGTAGCTATTACCAGAGCAAAGAAAGAAATGATATTGGTAGGAAACAGAGAAGAAATGAACGAGATACCAATACTTTCTAAAATTTTAAATATAGTTGATAACTTAACCACTACCACAAAGTAAATTTTAATTATCCGCATTTTCCAACTCACAAAATACCAATTGAGCAATTCTATCTCCAATATTGTAATTAAAAGACTTATCCGAACCATTAAACATATTTATTATCACTTCCTGTTTTTTATTACTCAAAATATGAGTATTAGAATGTATTTTATTTTTTAAAGCAAGACCTGACCTACTAAAAACAATAGGAAGAATATGTCGTGGTGGATCAATCACTAAACCAGTACGTATTAACTTATGTGATTTTGGAGGTATAATGCCATCCTCTATCGATCTAAGATCAAATCCAGCAGCACCATCAGATTCTTGTTTAGGAATAATAGTATTAGATGATAATTTAGATGCTTTTATTCTCATATAGGGTAAATCTTTTTTTATAAAAATTTAGAAACCAGTAAAAGTTTTACATAAGAAGAATAAAATATTTTATAATAACATTAATGTATATTATAAATATATAATAGAAGTAACTATATTGTTTCTTTGTATTTTAAAAAAAGGAAGATTGGATATTGAAAATATAAAGTTTAAATAGATAATATTTTTAAAAGATGTTAAAAAAGAAATATACTAAAATAAACATATAATCATCACCTGATAGAATTATAATGGTTGCTTTAATTATAATATTGATTTTAAAAAAATATAATGAGAAGGTATTAGAGGATATTTAAAACTAAAAACCATTACTAAATATTAAGATATACAACTAAAAACCCATTATTAAATACTAAAATATAAGATTCCAAAAACCATTATTAAATAAAAAACAAGAAAATAAATATATTTTAATATTTTTTAAATTTTAAAAATCAATAATCCTATCCCCTTTATGAGAATTGTTGCTACAAATGTTAAAAATCATGAAAAATTAAAAGACCATTTAAAAAATTATGGTATTATTACAGAATTTAAAATATATTCAAATAAAATTATTATTGGTTTTTCTAAAGAAGAAGATGGTCTAAGAGCAGTAAATGGTACAAATAAAATGTATATTGAAAATAAAAGAGTTAATATAAAAATATTAAAAAATATAAATAATGATGTTATTAATGAAACTAAGGAAGAATTTAAAAGTGATAAATTTCATAAAGAATATGATTTAATAAGAATTATAAATATTATGGATTTAAAAGATAAACTTTCTTTATCGGAAATAGAATTTAAAGAACAAATAAAACAATGTTTTTCTGAATTTTTTAAAATAATAGATATTACATTTTCTGATGAGGTTATAATGAAAGTGGTAAGAGAAAGTAGTATGAATAAAAAAATTATATTTTGTGGAAGAATAGTAAAATATAAAAAAATTATAAATATAAATTTATTTTTAACATTTTCTTCTGTATTAAATAATGTAGAAGATAAAATATCTTTTATTAAAGATAAAGATATTGGTGTAAAGAGTACTATTCTAGAAACTGAAATAATACAAAATAATATAAAATTTTTATATGAAAATAATATCGATATAAATAATATATCACATATTAATAGAAAAGGATTATTAGTTCGTAATGAAATTGTTATTGATGGTATAAAAGCTAGAGTTAGTACCAATGGTAGTTTATCAATACTTTATTTTACAACAGAAGAAGAATGTGAAAGAAATAAAATAATAATAGAACAAAGATGTAGATATGTAGAATATATGCCAGTAAGTAAGAAAAATGAAAAAGAAGAAATAAATATTGCAACAAATAAACTTTTAATAAAAAATATTCCATTCCAAGCAACAAAAGAAGAGATAAAAAAATTATTTAGTAAGTTTAAAATTAAAGGTATAAGAGTTCCAAAAAATAATGAGGGAAGAATTAGAGGATTTGCTTTTCTAGAAATGGAAAATGTGGATGAAGCAAGATATGTATATGAATGGTATGGTAAATTTACACATCTTTATGGTAGAAGATTGATAATAGAATATTCTAATAATTAAATTTTAATTATAAAAAATATTTTTTATTGTGATAATCTTATTATTCGGATTGATAACCATAGCATACAACTTAGTATTTTCCTTCATTAAATATTTTACAAATATTTGAATGTATTTAAATCTTATAGATGATATAATTTCTATATAAGAAATTTAATTGTCATGTATATCAATGGAATTATATATATATTATATTAAATATTTTAAAATCAGTATCTATTATTTAGTATTTTTATATTAATAAATATATTTCTGAATAAAATATCTCTATATTAGTATTTTATTATGTTTTGTAACAAGCGTTTATTTTCTTCATCCAAAAATTCTATCACACACATAAAATTCTGTATAACAATTATAGAACTAATAAGTTAATTGTAACAATAGTAAAGTTTAAATATGATATTTCTTCAAAATAAAACCCTTTTATTTTTATAGATGAAATTTTATCAATTTATTATTTTCCATCCTTTTTAAATATTTTATTTTTATGATAAATAATCTTTTTTTAATTGAAAGATTTTTCTTCTAAAAATTATATATTTCTATTAAATACGAGACAAAATATTTGTGCTGCTGTCATTTTATATATTTCTGTTAAATAAAAGACAAAATAATTGGGATACTGTCATTTTATATATCTTCCTAACTCCGTTAAAAATTTTAATATATTTTTTATTTATATTTTAAATTATAGAAGGGGTTATGAGTAATAATCATGAATCGGATGATTTAAAGAATAATAATAAACAGACTGAAATAAGTAGTTTTCAAGTATTTAAAAAAATATTCGTTTGTTATATTTGGAAAATAAAATATACACGAATTATTTTATTTCCAACACTTTTTCTCATAATTATATCAAAATGTTTAGACGTATATCAAAGTGAACTTTTGCAGAAAATAGCAGAAACACTTGAAAAAAATCAAGGGAAAAGTTTTGCAGCACTTTTAATATTGCTTTTGTTCATAACAATTGTGTCTTCAATTTTACAAGAAGTTCCGAATTTATTGTTTATATCAAGAATAACCAATAGTTATAGATTGGAAGCTATCGATACTTTTAAAAAATTTTTTAGTTTAAAATATCCTAATTTTTATAATAATTATAAAATGGGAGAGATAAATTCTACGATTGAAAGAAAATCTTCTGCTGTTTATGATATTATTGATATTTTAGTGTTAAATTGGCTGCCAACATTATTTTTCGTAGTATATGTACTTGTAAAAATGTTTTTAAAGCTTGGAATATATATTACATTGGTTATAGCAATAAGCCTGGTTATTTATACAGCGGCTACACTCGTAATAGCATATCACCGTAGAAAAATTATAAAAAAATATATATCAAATTATAATCTTTGTTCCAATCAGATTTATGATAGCTTTAGTAATTTTGAACTTGTAAAGGCATATAATTCTGAGAGTGAAGAATTAAGAAAATATAATATAGTTCAAAAAACATACGAAAAATCTGCAAATGTTGTCTGGCGATCTATGTATATGCTATCTGCTATACAAAGATTAATTATAGGATTACAAACCTTCTTTGTTCTTTATATAGGAATATATGGGTTTATAACTCATAAATTTACAACAGGATTGTTAGTATTTTATTTGAGTGTGAATGCTTTCCTAGGTACTAATTTACATAAACTTGGATGGTTATATGTAAAAATGTCTCAGGCTATGGTTAATGCAAAAATACGTATTATTGATATAGAGGAAGAAGAAAGATTAATGGATATTGCATCTTTTAAACAAGAAATTACATTTAAGAATGTTAGTATAATGCGATCTAATCGTATTATAGTGCAAAACGTAAATATTTGTATAAGAAAAGGAGAAAAGATTGCCATAATAGGACCTAATGGTATAGGTAAATCTACTATTTTGAAATGTTTATTGAAATTTGTGGATTATGATGGTAAAATAATCATTGATGGTTTTGATATAAAAAAAATAAATGATGATTCATTAAGAAATAAAATATCTTATATTCCACAGAACAGTCAACTTTTGAATGAAACGGTTAGATACAATTTAACTTATGGTAATAAAAATATAACCGAAGAAGAAATAATTAATGAATGTATGGTTTTTGATATTCACAACACGATTATGAGGCTTGAAAAAGGATATGATTCAGATGTAGGATCAAATGGTAATAAATTAAGTGGAGGTGAAAAACAAAAGATTTCTTTTGTTAGAGCCGTATTGAAAAAGGGTGATATTTTTGTGCTTGATGAACCTACAGCCAATATCGATAAAAATTCAGAAAAAAAATTGATAAAGACAATACTTTCAACCGTTGACAAAAAGAATAAAACCATTATTATGGTTGCACACACTATTGAATTACTTAAATCTTTTGATAGAATATTTTACATACAACAAGATGAATCAAAATGTGTTACATACGATGAAGCTATAGGACTTATGAAACAGACAAATTTTGAAAAAAAATAATTAAAATTTAGCATTGAATATTTATATTATATAATCAAAGTAACTACTATTTTCTTTCTTACTACAAAATTCTTCTATATCCTTCATAACGGTATAATAATCCTCTTTATATGCTTTTTTTGTTGGTATATTATTTATCCATGCTTTATAAAAATCAAGTAATTCATCTATAATCTGTCCTATATTTTTATTTTTTATATTTTCTTTTTTATTCTGTTCACGTACTTTATCAACAAGAAATGTAATTCCTTCAGAAGATATCAAATGATCTAAAAATTGTTTTTTTATTTTTACTTTTTCTTTCTTTTCCATTTTAAAAGGGATATATATTTTATATTTTAAAATATTCTATTTTTTAATTTAAAATTACATTTCCTTATTTTAAAGTATTCTCTTTTTTAATTTTAAATATATTTATTTTATGTTAAAGTATTCTCTCTTTTAATTTTAAATATATTTATTTCATAAAATTTTATTAAACCTTTAAAATTTTTATTCTTTATTTTATTTCAAATTTAGAAAGAAAGTTTAGAATATTAATTCTATTTGTTAAATTTTAAATACTAAAATAAATTTATTATACCCGAATTAAATATATTCTAAAATACGTTTTTTGTATTTATAAAGATAATATCGTTTAAAATTATTTAATAATCAGAATAATATATTTTATTGTATGATATATATAGTTAGAATATGGATGGTATATCTTATTATCGTTATAATTTTAAAACAAATATAATAATAGGTTTAGTTTTTTTGAAAATAAAAGATAGATATTTTAAATATCCCCTATGGAATTGGATGATTATAAAATTTTAGGAATTTCTAAAAATGCTGATAAAGACAAAATAGATTATGCGTATAGAAGACTTGTTTTGAAACATCATCCTGACAGAGGAGGTGATGTAGAAATGTATCATAAAGTGGTTAACGCATATAAAAATATAACAAAAAAAGAAAATAAAGTTAAAGAGTTTTCAGCAAATATAGATGAATTTATATC
>VRLP01004856.1:0-42500 GCA_009660295.1 Lophius piscatorius | reverse complement strand
AGTATGGTATATATTTGAGACATCCAAATAAATACCTTAGGGGGGCCACTATAATAACAAAAAGGAGGATACTTTGTAGGATTCAGCGAATTATTGCCTTAGATACGGACAAAGTCAAGTACTACATTATTTGTGACCAAATACCTCAATCTCGATATTGTGATCATAATGTAGGCATGGGTGATAATCTAATTTCAGTGTCCTCATCTAAGAGGATGTCCTCCTAGATGAGGAGGAGTGAGTGAAGGAGAGAAAGGGTTGTGGAGGCAAAAACATTGTCACTCATTTTTGGAGAGAAATAAGATGTTCCCTTTATCGGGAAGATGCATCAGACAGTCTTTCAGAAATACACTTCTTGCTGCATGACTGAGGTTGTACCCTAAAAGTTAACTGTTTTTTTTTTTTTTAAACAATATGTTTATTAAATTTTATGTATTCTTATACATATTCAAATTCAAAAGAAACAAAACAACATACATACAAAACATTTATTCTATGCTTTGTCAACCAAAGCACATCAGGCAGAACTCATTCCTCATCTTGTACCTGGTTATAACTCATTGCTGAAATTATTAATAATATTTAGGGCTGCAGTAACCGAATATTTTAGAAATCGAGTATTCTATCAATTATTCTAGCGATTAATCGAGTAATCGAATAAGAAATATTGCATACTACTTTTTCAGGGCCAATAATGATACACAAAACAGAAAACATGATAGGTCTATTGATGGTCGATTGTTCCCCTTTTTAAAAAAAACGTGTTTTTCCGTTTGAATTTTAATAATAACTGTCAACAGCTATAATAACAAAGGGGAGTTCTTGTTGTTGGATTTATCCATAGAATCTGCAATGTTTTCAAGCGCTTTTTAATTTGTTCACAACATCATTCTAACACACCTCCTGGGGGGGTTTCTTGGATTTGTTTCTACACTTCATTATTTCTTACTTTCCCATATTTTTCTTTGACAGTTTGTATAAAAAACAACTTTTTGATGTGGTCTAAATCTCAATTGGAAAGGGCCTTCTCGTTCAGAAAAAGGGAGATTTACGTGGAGCATTTCTTCTGATTTTATGCGTAATAAGGGGGCCATGTAAACCCACCTAAAGTCTTAGTTTATGGCAGTGCAGAATCCTAAGGGCTCACAGTTAAAACACACATTCACCTAACCCCAGAGTTACTGACACAGTCTATCAGTTTTTTTCTGACTTTTTAACCTCCCCAAATTTCAGGCAGAGTGAGCATCTGTTCGCAATCTAAGATAGGTTATCCCCCTCGTTTAGAGAGGTGCGTCTGCTGGGAGACACCGGTCCCGTGGGTGACAAGGGAGAGGTGATGAGGTGACCTTTAATAATTATAATAGTAACTTAAATTTATAAAGTGCCTTGTAATGAGAGTTGATTCAGTTTGCAACGAGTAGCTAGCAAAGCACGGACTGCAACGCGATGTCAGGAGTTAGGAGGCTACCAGCAGATTGTATGGGACAATCTAGGCCACTTCCCAGTTGAGTCTCGCGCCACTGTGAATAACCGTTTTCCGTATTTGTGCGTATGTGACGTAATGGTTGGGCGCGGGCACAGCGCGCCCCAACGCAGTGCGCTGAATAGTAGTCAAGATTAAAGTGAATTCATACAACTCGATTTTTATTAATCGAGTTACTCAAATAATTTGAGGAATTGTTTCAGCCATAATGATATTAGTAGAAACATTCTTGTTGGTATAGCTTATAATGAAAAAATATTAATCAAGTGTCAGCCCTGTCACAACATGAGACCCTGAATTCTCTAGATGTGGGAGAAAATTTTTTCTTTTACTGTAAAAATGCTGCCGTTTGCTTCTCTAGTAGCTTGGATACAACAGATTAGATGGGCCCATTGTTGTATATGGTGTTACTGTGGTGTCTATTTTCAGAGGCCAGAGGATTACTATTAACTTCTTCATGAGGAGTTTCTTTTCTTTTTCTGTCTTTTCAATCCTAGTATTTCAGCCACATTTTATGTTTACCATGTTTTGTATTAACCATAACCATCAGCCATCTTCCAGGATGTCTTTCACTTCTGGCATTCATACACAATACCTGTGTCATCATTATGTCATGACGCACTGTATGTAAACAGTAGAGATGAAGTGCTATTGACGTACGCCGTGGACTCTGCTGTCTACCTGTCTTTCCTCAGTTCAGATATTGACCACGTCAGCAGAGTAGTTACTGAAGTGTACTGTTTTTTAAAGAGAACTACATGCACCATCAGAAAAGTGGCAACTTAGTCCACTGGACCTTTATCCAGTTGAACATACACACATGCATAAAAGATTTTGGACTGTTGTTCTCCATCACAATTACTAAATAAGGGAATATTCTTTGTAACAATGGTGTTTATTTTGTCACAGGGGAGCAAGTGGGCTTTCTTGTTCTTGTTCAAGTAACCCACTGCATGTGGCATCAGGGCTGGGCTCAAACCCCGATCTCCCAATTGTGGGACAACCGCTCCACCCATGGTGCTAAAGCCCCCCCACAATGAAACTTAATAATAATTTCAACCATCTGTGTTTAGAATACTCAAGTAATATGAATTCATTCATTGTCCTGTCCTGGAGAATGAACCATTTAAAAATATTGTCTAAACATTACCTTAAAATACAACCAAAATACTGTCCATAAAACATCTCAAGCCCCAAAGGAGGAAGCTTTTGATCCAGGGTTAGTTTATATAATTTTGAGTTGATTGAACTTATGAATCCAAAGGGCAGTTTATTTACTATACGCAAATATTCAGTATCGAGATTGTATAAATTATTTTTAAATATATTGGCTACATCTTGAAATGGAGTCCCTGATTTCCAGTGTGCACAACATTTTTTTTAAATGTCATTGTTTTAAGACTTTGATTTGGTTTCTGCTCTTATGAAACAATTTTATGGTAATAAAAAAAAGATCTGTTGTTGAGATCACCATAAGCATTTTTGCTTTCTAGCTCGCTTTGAGTCTCTTCATACAGAATAAATAAACATGGTGTTTTCTGGTTTGTGCTAGGAATTAACAGCACACATTCAGATCCACACCGAGAAAGATGGGAGGGCTGAACAGGCTCTAACAATTATTATTATTAGCCCGCAGACGAAGAGGAGAATACAGTCACACAAAGCCAGCAGTGTCTGTGCGGGCTGCTATTATCAGTGAGTCTCTCTAGTTAGTCATTATCAAAGCTTATTTATTCTCAAGATTATTCTCAACCGTGTTGACATCCTTTTATTTGAACTGGGAGTTAATAATGGTATTGCACACCATATGTATTGTGGAATCACTATGGCAAAGTAAATGTTGGCAAAATAAATGTTGACAAAAATGTTGAGACTGAGTTGACAGCGCATTACAGCTTGAAACATGAACACAAATCAGTACCCTGTACAAATATAAAATATTACTTGCAACTGCATTTTTACACCGCCCAGATGTGCCCAAATAATAGATAGAAGCATCATTTTCAGGTGTAGGTTTCTCCCACTATTTCCTTTAGGACACCGACAAGATTAAAGATATTGCTATTGATTGTCTTAGAATGACACTTCATCATACGTAAGAATTGCAATCTTGAAAGTTTCGAGCCTTGCTCCTCATATTTCTGGTTCCTGGATCTGGTAGTAAATCTGACTATGCTAAATGAAACACCACACCAGAAAGAGAGGGGATATGGAACTTGTTGTTGGGACAGTGCTTGCGATGCTGTCATCTATAATGCTTTACAGGCACCTTTGTTGTGAGAGGCCAACGCCAGCTGGACAGGACGGAGACATGTGACTGAACATGACATAGTATTTATACAGTTCATGAGCACATGCATTAGGGACTGTATTATTTGAAGTAAATGGCATAGACAAGATGTCCCCTTTGTCTTATTTTCAGTTACTTTCCTAGCACTAACTTATAGTAATAACCTATTTGTAGTCTATAAAAGACCTATTCTGTCATTTAAAGGGAAAAAAAAGGATACAAAACTGATCAGCCAGTGGGAGATAAGCCTTACTAAATTGACCCTAAATACTTCACCTTTCCAATGGGTATGGTGAACTGCATTTTATATGTACATGTACACTTGTTTTTTAATGTTCTTTATGTCTTATCATCTTAATGATCTATTTTTCATCACTAAAACATGAAGCGATGAATAGCAAGGCTATTATTACCATTGTACTTTAAAATGTTAGCCTCCACATCTGACGGTTTTGTTTCTTCATTCTTTGACATCTTCACAGGACGTATACACCAGGCAATGGTGACTTCTCTGAATGAGGACAACGAGAGCGTAACCGTGGAATGGATAGAAAATGGAGACACAAAAGGGAAAGAGGTAAATAACCCTTTATCTACTACCAGTCAGCATCAGTGACACCGACAAATGCTTCAAATAAATATACCTTGGCCATCCAACCATCATTTATTACAGTCTCACCAAATATTCCCTTCTTTATATTGGTGTGTATATGGGTTGCACCGAACAATCGACGTAATCGACAATAATCTATTATGAAATTTGACGATTTTTGTTGTTGACGATTTTAATAGTCGACTAGTTGATGACGTCATTGGACACTGCCTCCGACACCGCGAAATACCAAGGAAGTAAAAATTAAATCCATGGCAACACCATCGCGACTGAAAACATCCAAGGTGAGGGAGCAATGCTCCCTCAACACGGCCAAAAAATGTTGTAAACTGAAAGATTTGCAAAGCTGACCTGTCCTGGCGTAAAGCACATCAGTAATTCTGGATTTGAAGCGGAGGCACGTTGGCTCTGTAGACAATGAAGACTCGTCTCTCTGAGCTAGTTAGTTAGCCAGCTAGCTCCATGTTAAAGGACATGTATTTAACGCTTCTGTTGAGCTTAACGTGCTTTTGAAATGTAGTGAATTGTTAATGAAGTGAGTACCAAATAACTATTATTAAATCACGATGATACTCCTCCTGTTACAAATGTGGTCCTACGTTAAAATCATTCAAGTTCCATCCCTCATGGAACGTTTCATATTACTGCTGAAAGTGTGTTGCGGCCAGACGAGTGCACACCTATGCAAGTGTGCGTGTCCAGGGTGGGCTGCATCTAACTTGTACATGACTTAGCCTAATGTAGTTGTCGACTACAGAATGCACAAAGCCCTCACGGTTTTCTTTTCGACCCTTGTTTATATTCGTAAATTTACATGGATGTTTGGTTTGATTCCTGAGAAGCTGCTGTATTTGTTATATATATTTTTTTAATATTATTTATACATTTTATTCACCTTTCATATCAGCAGTGAATTTATGAAACATGAAACGACTAAATAACAGTTCAGCAAATAAACTGTTGGTATAGCAACTTATTTCGTTTAACAGTCTGTTATAAAAGCAGTTAAGTTTATTAAAACACATTTTGGGCCGAAGAATTTATCTGTATTGTTTTCATTGTTAGTTTGCATGGGCCTAAAACAACCTAAAGCTAGATTAATACCTGATAGCAAAATAAAAGCCATTTAGAAATTATTTAATTATTGTTTTTATTTAACTTAAAACCTAACTTATTTTTTTATTTTTTTTATATAACTTATTACCTAAAAAAATTTCAGATTACTCGGTCGATTATTGAAACAATTAATCAACTATCAAAATAGTCGTTAGTCGCAGCCCTAATGCTTATGAGCTCCAGCAGCTTGTAACAATGGTCATATGTCCTGTTTCTCAGCAAGAAAACCTCACTGTATGAGTTGCCTTTATATACTGCATATTATGTTTGCCCAAATGAGACTAATGGTAGCCTTGCATATGTAAGACTATGTGAAGGGAGTTCACTGAATAATAGTTTACATGCTGTTATTTCAGTAGTTTGATTAATTCAAAACAAATTGGAAGCAAGTTAATATTCATATCTTAAAAGATCCTCTATAACTCTCGTGCCGTTCTCCACCTTTGTCTCTCTGGCTAACAGGTGGCTAATGTTTAAAATTTTTGATCTACAGTTCTAATTATTATTAAAACATTTGCAAAACTACATAGCCCCTCTGGTGAGGAGAAAAAAAATATTCTTGTGGCCATGACTTAATAAGGTGTGGGAACAAGTTATTATCTTTTCGCCACAACCTAAAATCTCTTTCCCACAACTTGAGAAAGTCGTGGGAATGACTTGATAACTTATAGGAACCAGATAATAAGTCGTGGCCAAAACCTTATTGGGCATCATGTCTCGTCAGTAGCTGTTTGTGGTCTACATTGTTTCCAGTAGGGGTGGGCGATTCATCTCAAGAAAGATTTTGAACTTGATTCAGATGCATGTACGATCTCATTTCTGACATACAGCATTTGAATTTAGACTAATAAGCTGCTGCAAAACCTTCAAAGCTTAGTCGAAGCTTATGTCAAAATGATTGAGGTGTGGGCCTTTAAGACCTCAGCCTGGTATTTTGTACCTCTGCAGTGGGGGACTATGGGAGTTGCTAAGTGCTAAAATTAGCTTTAGCTTTCCCAAGCTAGTACTAGGACATCCACTGAGTAGTTGGCGAGCTAACATCATGTAGCACAAGCAGAAACAGAAATGGTAGTCTCTTATTACTCCTTAACTACACTTCCTGTCATTTTTCTTTCTACCACTTTATGTCTATGTTTTTTTCAGGGCATCTAAAAATGTCTTTAACTTGTTACAACGTGGGGGAGTTGCTCACTAGAGTGTGTCACGTCAGGGATAGCCAAAGTCGTATTCAGTCACGATAGCCAATTTAAGAAGATGCTTTCAAGATATCTTGGAGAAAAAATTGTCTTCGGTTAAGTTTAAAACTACTGAAAACCACACATGGAAACTGATAGTTTGGAGGGTTTTTGATTTAGTTCTGGATTTAGAATCTAACGAAGCAGTTTGTGAATGGTAAGACTCCAGTTAAAGTATATGTGTAACTGCTGATGACAATATGTAATGTTTGTGTTTGATGGGTTTAAACATCAGCTATACGTGCATTGAGCCAAAAAAGACCCTTTTAGAGTTGTTTACTCTGTTCTCTCTGATTACGTGAGTAATCAGGGTGAACAGACGAGCGATAATCGGTAATTATGACCCTGGAGAAGAGATCTTCAGGTGGACTCCAACCTTCATTGAGTGTTTTGACCCTAAACCACAATACTCTGGTTGGCGGGTACGCAGTGGTGGCCAGCTCACTGCCCCTCTCTTCCTGGCTTCCAGCTCATCTCTCTTCTTATATGCCATAGCCAACAGGAGGCTTTTTCAGCTGCCTCTTCCAACCTTTGGACAGCTTTTCTCCTCTCTTGGCCTCTTATTCCCATCCTGGTTAGCAGATTTCACACCGTTTGTGCATGGAATCCCGGACAACCCACCCCCATGGTACTGTCAGTTCCACCATAATAATTTTCCTTCCCTCCTCTGACTAAATATCCTTTAAAAAAGTTGACTACCTGGTATGAATTGGCTTTAGCCTGGTGTTTCTTTCTCAGTTCCTGTTCGAAGATTTCCGCCAGTGTCATTAACATCTTGTCATAGCGCCATCTATACCTGCCTTAGGTCAATAATGTTTTGCAACCAGACAGTATTTGCGCCATGGTTCCTCTCTCACCACACAACCTGCACAGTGGGTGCTCCAGCATACCCCATCTGTGCAGGTTCATCGGAAAGGGGAGAGTGTTGTAGACTGCGCTCAACAGGAGGGATATATGGAACAGCTCGAGCCTCCACAGATTGGTTCGGGTTATCTTTCTTTTGGGGAGGTCCCACCTTGTCCAAGATCCTCGTGTTCCCAGGTCCACAGTTCTTGCTCTCATCTCTTCATGCTCCCGGTTCTTCACCTCTGCCTGGATCATGGTGCCTTTTTCCCTTGGGTTGGCCTTTGCTAACTGCTGGAAGTTGGATGTCCCAAGGCCCATGAGGTTAACTGAAATGGTAGATCGTGGGGATAACCGCATTCTCAATTCTAAGCAAATTTATCTGCGATTCTCATTTTAGCCACAATTGCCCAGCCCTAGTTTGCAGTTTTGGTCTTGTTACTCACATTACTCTCGTTTTCTAGCTCCCCATTCCTCCTGTTGTTCCCAGTGTTTGTTGGTTCTGACCTCTGTTCGTGTCCGGAATTTGCATTTTGCCAGCCCCTTTGGATTTTGGCTGGGCTAATACCACTATAGGCTATGTGTATACAGCAATGGTATAGGATTATATTACATGCACCTATACAGGAGGCAAAACCCAAACGTTGGAAATGTTATCTTGGGCACTTCATTAATGTGTTCCTCGTGCAACATATAAAAAGGTTCCTACACCTGTAGTTGACCTACTACAGCCACAACTATCTCGTTCCCATGCTTTAAGTCGTGGCCATGAGATAATAACTTGTTCCCACACCTTATAAGGTCGTGGCCACGATAATTATTTTTCTTCAATGTCAACAGAAAGGCTCTGTACAAAACTGCAGTTTTCAGCATTTCAAATTATGTATACTTTATTGAATCAATGATTGTAGCATCTATCAAATGTTGCACCTATCCACCACTTTACCATGTTTAACAACATTGAATCTAGTCTTCTAGATGTGATCCAGCATATTTTTATTTTTCAAATGTTGAATGCTAATATTTTTAGTTAGTGATCCATTTAGTGATCCATCCATTTTATTCTAATCTGAAGCTACCAACATGCAAGCAGTTACAAGTGATATACTTTTTCTGGACAGATTGACTTGGAGAGCATATTTGCGCTTAACCCAGATGTGGCACCAGATGAGGAAATTGTCCCAAGCCCAGAGACTCCTCCCCCACCCACACCCACATGTGTGAAGGTCAACAAAATAGCAAAAGTGAGTACCTGTGAGACAGTTTATCTAGAAACAACTGAAAAAAATAATTTTAATTGATTTGGATTGTTTAAATATATAAAAACAATGTCTTACTTAAGATTCTCTCCTTTTGGCCGTTATTCATATGGCAGCA
This sequence comes from Lophius piscatorius, assembly GCA_009660295.1. Classification (NCBI taxonomy): domain Eukaryota; kingdom Metazoa; phylum Chordata; class Actinopteri; order Lophiiformes; family Lophiidae; genus Lophius; species Lophius piscatorius. The sequence goes on along the minus strand of VRLP01004856.1, from coordinate 33,543 downwards.
AGAGTGAATTTGAAATGGTAGTTATATAGCTGTAATTAATTGCACCTTTAATATAGGACCTGGATCCTTCCATGTAAAAAATGGTCCAGTTAAGTAACCTGTGTATTGTGTGCGTAAAGTAATGTAGAGCCTGGGAACACTGAGATTATTATGCTTATATTTCCGTTTATTTTATTATTTGTGTTTCACTTTTCAGCATAAAAAATATCGAAGTTGTCACAATTGTCCTCACAAAAAGAATATGCATGGCTTTTAAGCCTTTTGAAATTTGACCACGTTCTACTTTTATTGTTTGCAATTACTTGAAGATGTGTTCATTGATATTGTAGTCCTGAACACCGGGGTTGTTTAAGGGGCCTCAGTACTGGACATTAATCTGGTTCTCGGGCTTTGTCTATGTCTGTATCACTACATTACAGAGCTTGCAGTTGTAAGAAATTGAAAATTAATCCTTTAACTAAAATGATTTGTTTCTTTTTCCAGGTCCTAAGTAGCTATTGAATAATTTTGATAATAAATTTAGGTACTTAACCTTAATCATATAGCTTTTTGACTAAGAATGGAAGTTGGACATGGGTGTCTTTTTTCTTTTTGATGAAGACTAGTGCAGAATTATCAAACTGCATAATGAGTTTTCAATCATTATGAGTCTTTCCACTCTAACTGTGGAATAACATATGTCTTAAAAATTAGGAATGGGATGGTTTACTTATCTTCTAATTCAATATTATCCACACTGCTTCGATTCATTATTGAATAAATAGATAAGAGGAAACTATTTTCAGGTTTTTGCTGAAATTTTATCCTAAAATTTTCTGTGACTGGCAGGTGGCCAGCTTGGGTCAGGTGGTCCGCCAGACTTTCATATAATGGCGGAATTCCTGCCTTACTGTAGTTTTTTCTGTTCCTTACAGAATCGACGGACAATTGCTCCCACTAAGAATGACACACCGTCCAGGGATAACCGAGGTTTGTTTGATGCAGTCCTCTGGGAATTGCTTAATTCTACTCTTGTAATATATACTCTTTAACCCTAAATATTAACTTAAAATATCAAAGAGAATCAATGGTAAATGTGAAACACATCAGTGACCAATGATAACCTATTATTATTATTATTATTATTCTGGCATTCTGTAAGGAGTCCATCACTATAGCTCACATTTAAGCATGGACTCATTTATAAATATAGGTGTGATATGTATGTAACGAACATCTACATACTCAACATTCAGTTCCCAGTTTATCACATGTTTTTTTTCCAACAGTACTCTTGTTTAATAAAACAGAAGAAATTCAGTGATTGCGTTTTACAAGAGTTTTGATTAACCTTAATGGTAATTTTGGATGATGCTGTTAAAGCTGTGTATTTTACAGAAAGGTGGTTCTGTTACACACCTTTGCCTCAATATAAACTGGTTTGGGAAAATAGTAGAAAGATCAGCCAATATTTAAAAAAGGCAACAATGTACAACTCCGACTGTAAAGTTACTAATTTAGCTAAAATTCAAACTTTTTTTTTTTTTTTTAAATAAGGCAAGTAAAAATGCCGCTTCAATGACATGCTGAAAAGTTGCATGTCTGTCATTCTGTGATTTTGTGTCTACAGTTATTCCAACCAGGGCTAGACCGACCCAACCGCAGCAGCCAGAGCCTGCACCACTACCTCCAGCACAACAGCCATCACAGCCCTCTCAAGCTCAGACACAGCAGCAACTTCAGAATGGTAACTTCAGAACGAAAATGGGTTTTTAATTCAACTAAGTTGTCTTATCCAAGAAACAAATATATACACAGTGGCTTACGGACTTAATACTTAGTTACATACATACAGTACATACTTGTATAGTATTTGCAGTAAATCTATTTCCGCTAATTGCAGAAATCAATCAAATAACCACACCGTTTTTAATGTCTAATGTTTTTGTTGACTACGTATTATCACAGAATCCTCACATCAGCTGATATCCAGAAAGGAGTTTGGACCGCTTTGTATGTATCACTTGCATGTTTCCCCTGTAATTAATGCTTCATGGTGATTCTTATTGAGTTCCCAATAGGTCACCCAACATTTCTAACAGATACTATTTAGAGCTGTGGTGTGGTGGTGAAGTAGCACAAATTCCATCCAACCAGCAGACTGACCATTAGACACGGGTGTGGAAAAAAACATTTATGCTGCTTGTTGAACTGAACCTTTTTCTTTCTTTTTTTTTTACTTCTGCTGAGTCTCACGTGGAAAAGCCTGTGGCACTCTGTGGTATTCCTCAATGCCTCCATTATTTTTAAGTGTTCACTGTCATTTGAAAGAAATCTGAGCAGATGGAGGAAAAAACATATCCTCATGCCTCAGTTTCTGTTAGATCCACAGATATTGATGGTTCTGCATCCAGCCTTGTCCTCGTGCTGATCCAGTTCATCATCATCCTCCCAGATGAGGACATATTCCCTAATGGGCTGCGTTCTGAAGGCAGCGGGCTGGAACTGTAGGATAGGGCTTCTGCAAATCGGTGTAGTGGGAAGCTGGGGCTGTAACTGCAATCCAGGGTAACCTGATAACAATGGTTTATATTAAACTTTATTAAAAGAGTCAGAGTTGACTTCTCATTGCTTTTTTGCTTAAATTTTCTCATTATTATTTGAACTAATATGGTGTGATTGACCTAAAATAACACTAATGTTTAGGTGCCTTGTGCTGGAAATTTTGGAATAACCTGGTTGATTGCAGCTAATCTTCTTGATTTTAAACCATCTCAGTTTTTAAATTGGTGGAATTGCAGCCATATAAGGCAAGTACCCTAGTTGTAGAAATCCCCAGTCAAGATCAACACTATGTGCAAGCCTCTGAATCTTGGCTTAAGCTTACTGGTTTGCTTTGTAGGAAAATAACCCATGATTTTCCCTCTTTTTGAAAGAAGACCAGGGGAAAGCAAGGACTTGCAGAGGGAAATATATGCTTTTAAGGCCAATGGATTAGACTGGGGAAATGAAACAGTTTGTAAGAAGAAGAAAACGTTCTTACAAAGAGGCTATCAACAAATCCTATGAAAGTTAGTAGATTTACTGGTTCTCTTGTCTTTGTGGCAGCAAGGAGGAAGTCCAACTGCGTGAAGGAGGTGGAGAAACTGCAGGAGAAGAGAGAGAGGCGAAGGCTTCAGCAACAGGAGCTCAGAGAGAAGAGAGCCCAGGTACATCAATACCATCAATTCTCTTCTCATCAGCAGATTATATTTACTGAGTCTTGATAACCACTTGGTGTTTTTGACATTAAGAGCACAGAACAATTCTTCTATTGCTGAATAAGCCATTATCTTTCTATGTCCCTTAGTCTTTTACAGAGTATTTAAGCAACTCTTTTACAGAGCTGCTAACAAATGTAAATTACTCAAAAAGATAAAGGGAATACTTTAATCAGCCAGTTTTGAATGAATGGAATTTACCAGATGAAAATCTTTATTGATTACATAGTGTAATTTGTTGAGAACAAAATAACGTACGAACGATCAATGGAAACCAAAATCATTAACCCATTGAGGTCTGTATACAGAATCGTACTCAAAGTTAAAGTGGAAAAATTACATCCCAGGCTGATCCAGCTTTTGTGAATTTCCTCAAGACAACTCATAATCTGGATCAGTAGTGTGTATTGCCTCTGCGTGCCTGTAATCACTCCCTAAAACGTCTGGGCATGCTTCCAGACCACTGCCTAGCCCGTTGCGGTCTGTGAGGCCCTCCAAGGATATACATCCCCAGATCATCACTGACCCACTGTCAAACCGGTCATGCTAGAGGATGTTGCAGGCAGCAGAACCTGCCCCACAGCGTCTCCAGACTCTCTCAGGTCAATCGCATGTGCTCAGTGTGAACCTGCTTTCATGGTGGTTCATTCCAAAAAAAATTTAAAAAGGTAGCACATTTCCAGTTTTTAAGTTTGGGAGGACAAAATATTCATATTTCACTTCTTTATTTGGCTCACATCAGAATGTACAAATGTTGGAGTTCACTAGATTTTGGGTTTAGCTCTCTACTGAGAATCCCATTGTTGAAGCGCAACCCATTTTTCTAATTACTTTCATAGGGTTTGTCTCGCTAATTGCCTCTCCATTTCACCTGTGCTGTTGCACAACAGCAGGTGAAATTGATTCACAATTGTTATTACTTCCTGACTGAAGAAGTTGATATCCTGGATGTGCGATTGACTTCGAGTTACACTGTGATTATTATGTGTTCCATTTATTTTTGGAGTAGCGCAGTTAAAAGTTAACTTGGAAACCCTGAAATTTTTATTCACCTCACAATCCCATCACTCTGGACTCTGACACTGTTTCCACATCCTCCTCATATTACTTTATTGTCAATATTATTGACAGCCCAACAACAAAAAATGGATCTGAACAATGAATCCAAATGGAACTCTAAGTTTTGAAGTTTGAAAAACTGTTTGTCTCCTCTTGTTTTCCTTCAGGAGGTCGATACCACCATCCCAAACTATGAGATCATGTACATGATCCGAGATTTCCGAGCCAGTCTAGACTACAGGCCCCTGACCACAGCAGATCTGGTGAGTAGAAGCAGTAGCTTCTTCTCTTCTCATAATCAGATTTTCCCCTCAGCAACACTAAAATAAGAGTTTCATCTCTGTTCTGTTGTCCAGATTGAAGACCACAGAATATGTGTTTGTGTAAGGAAACGTCCACTCAACAAGAAAGGTAAGGTCTTCCGCTTGTAACCCAAAGGTTCAATCATTATGAGTCATATTCGGCTATACCTTTTTACAGTCTTACAATTGTTGTCTTCCAGAGCTGTCCATGAAGGACTTGGATGTCATTACAATTCCCAGTAAGGATGTGGTTATGGTTCATGAACCAAAACAAAAAGTCGACCTCACTCGTTACTTGGAGAACCAGACCTTCCGCTTTGACTACGCTTTTGATGACAGCTCTACCAATGAGATGGTTTACAGGTTGGTAACAAGTCATCAGCCAGCGAGCCACACTGTTTCCTGAACTAATAGTTCAGAGGTTGCACTTGATTAGTCAATATAAAGATGTTGCATTGTTTTTCAAACCTCAAATGAGAACGTTAAGTGTATCCCACAGAATTTGGAGTGAGTTAATTTAGTGAACCCAGTACCATCTAGGGGGTCCGGGGGCAAGCTTCCCAGGAAGAACATTTTGTACCTTTTAAAGTTAAATGTATCAATCTGGTGCATTTTCTGGTGCATATCAACTGATAAAATAAAAAAAAAGACCCAATTACAGACAAATTGTCCAAAATGTAAATTGATATTTTACTATAAATTCCATTTTATATGACCATCAGCTAGTCAGTTTGCTGCTGCTATTCATCAGACAACAATGAAAGACAAAAAAGACTGTCTGGAAAATCAGCTTCATTAGGTGGGTTTACATGAACTACCTAAAAAAAAAAGAAGCTGGTACAGGCTCCAGCCCCCGCAACTATGAACAGGAGAAGTGGTTATGGAGAATGAATGAATCTCAGACCTCTCTCAATGACGTAGCGAGAGGAGATTAGTTGCTTTTGCACTCGTCACACAGCTGTTGACAGCTGTCCCAAATGGTGTGTTGGCGCATGTATACACCATTTCAGATTTGATCATTGCTCATGTTAAAATTCTAACAGGAATATTCTTTCGGAATTATTTCATTCTGAGGAGAAGAGTGTCTATGTATACCTTCCTACAGAATTTCCTGTATGAGCGGTTACAGAAAAATAAATTAATGACTGAATTAATGTCCAGTTGAGCAGCTACAATAAATTAATGAATGTCCAGAACAAACTGCAGAGATTCTCCTCCTCTCTTTCTCAAGCTGTGATATACCGGTGAATTATGTAAATTATTTGACTTTTAGACTACCGTCCTCTCTTGCGTAGGCGCTCTCTATCCGAGCAAACAAGTGACTCGTTAAGTGTTTATGATTTGCGGCGTACCCGCGGTTCTACGGTTGTAATTTCATTGATACTATGTGACCACCACGAGCCGGTTGCCCTACGCAACTGCATAGTTTGCATATACTGTGGCGGGGCAGACTGCAACAGTAAAATTAAGTGGGAATCACTGAAGCTCGTGTTTCTTCTTTGTGTACATGATTGTTAGATATTACATGTTACTTTTGTAGAGTAGTCAGTTGCGTGTCTTCTGTCCTATTCTGCAGGTTTACTGCCAGACCTCTGGTGGAGACGATCTTTGAGAGGGGTATGGCCACTTGCTTTGCATATGGGCAAACAGGAAGTGGAAAAACACATGTGAGTTACATGCATGACTCCATCTAAAGGCCAGAACCATATTACTAAAATATTACTATCTAGATCACCCACAAGTTCCTAAGGAGTTTGAACATGGGGGTTTTAAGCAGCTCTTTCAGAAGCACACTATCTGTCTGTCTGGCGATATCTTTCTATCTCTCTTTCTCTATGTCGTATCAATATTGTTTTGTGCCCTCTATATTAGACTATGGGTGGAGATTTCTCTGGGAAGAACCAAGACTGCTCTAAAGGAATTTATGCCTTAGCTGGTAGGTCAATGAGGAACGTTAATAAAGTAAAGTTCCAATAGAATGTGGTTATTTTATTATAAGGGTTTGATTTGGGTTTTAAGATGTCTCGTTCTTTTTCTGCTCATGTAGCTCGGGACGTATTTGTCTTGTTGAAGAAACCCAACTACAAGAAGTTAGATCTTCAAGTGTTTGCAACCTTTTTTGAAATCTACAGTGGAAAGGCAAGTTATATTAAAGCAATTATGGTTTGTCTGTTGCTTTTCCCCTTTAAGTAAAAACGAATCATTACTGAATGAATGTGTTTTTTTGTGGATAGGTGTTCGACCTGCTGAATCGTAAAACTAAACTGAGGGTGCTGGAGGATGGGAAACAGCAAGTACAGGTTGTGGGTCTCCAGGAGAAGGAGGCCAAGTGCACAGAGGATGTCCTAAAACTCATAGAAGTGGGGAACAGCTGCAGGTATAACTCCACATTCTTCATCATTCTTTTTGTTGTAGTGTCCGATCCCAAGACCAATCTTATCATTTATCTTTGAAAAACAGCATGTAATGATGACCCGTTCTGTAATATCTCCATAGGAAGGGACATTGCACTGGTCATATTCCATGTACACCATGTCTTTGGCATTCGACAATGAATATGAGCTTTCTGCTGCAGTTGTTTTTATGGCCACTTCACCTTTGATTGCCCTTTATTCTTTAACCTCTACCTTGTGTCACTCCCAGGACATCAGGACAGACATCTGCCAATGCCCACTCATCTCGCAGCCACGCTGTATTCCAGATAATTCTTCGAAAGAAGGGAAAGATGCATGGCAAATTCTCCCTCATCGACCTCGCGGGGAATGAGAGAGGGGCTGATACATCGAGTGCTGACCGCCAAACTCGTCTGGAGGGAGCTGAGATAAACAAAAGCTTGCTGGCCCTAAAGGTTTGTTGACAACTTTAACATGGATCTTTTAGACTGTAATTTATTTCCTGCTACTTCAGCTGCATCTTTGAATGGTTTTTCTGTTCGTTAATAAACCAAGTGCACAGTAATTCCTAAAAATACCCCAAAACATTTAATATTTACCATATAAAAATATGCAACATCTTTTTATTTGTTTCAGGAGTGTATCAGGGCTCTTGGCCGTAACAAGCCTCACACTCCATTCCGAGCTAGTAAGCTCACCCAGGTGTTACGGGACTCCTTCATTGGGGAAAATTCACGTACATGCATGGTCAGTTGGCTGCAATTAATAGAATGGATTAATATCCTATGTCTGTCTTCATATCTCCTCTGAATGGTATTTATTATAAACATATTTTACTCAATGCAGATCGCGACAATCTCTCCTGGTATGACGTCCTGCGAGAACACCCTTAACACACTACGCTATGCTAACAGGTGGGAACATGTCTAACTAATATCTCACTGTCAGAAGAACCCACAGATTTTGTGGAATAATGTGAGGTCATGGCTCCATTCATTTTGCTGTAATTTCCAGTGGCTTTTGAATAGACTAGCATTAACTTTACCAATGTTGTTACATTTCTCTATCTACTGCATTTCTCACTCACTCGTATTCCTTTTCTCTTTGTCCTGCTTCGATTTCTCTTCTCTCTTGCCCTCTGTTTCTCTGTGTGCTGGTACCGCTGTGTAGAGTGAAGGAGTTTGGGATTAGTCCGTCGGACATCCCCTTCTCCCAGAGTGGTCAGGGGAGTCGCCCTGACCACTCACCCACCAATACCTTTGAGTATGATGACTTTGCTGTGACCTCTCCCAGCAGGTCGAGCACTCCCCAAACCACAGCTTGCACCCATACACAAACACACAACACACTCATTGCATGTGCTCCCTGAATGTATTTATGACATGATGATAAGCATCCATGAATTCATTTTATCTGCTTGCATTTACTTCATTAACTGTTCTCAGTTAAAATCCTCCATGGTTTTCTTATCCTTCCTGTTATTCATCTGCATGATGCCTTTGTTCATTCTCCTCTCCCACTGGACCTTGCACTTTCATTTAGGTTTTTGGCTGATCTGTTGTCATAACTTGCTTTCGCTCACTCCTGAAGAACAAAAAAATATATCAGTTTGTCCATACAGGTGTGACTCCATTAGTGGTAAATCATGGACATCAGGGACAACAGTGAAAGCTGAATCTGTTTTATTAGAATAGAAAACTTCACTCAATTGGAAAGCAGTCTGAGAGTGCATACTTCTAGAAATACAATTGTCTCTAAACTCAATCGGACAAAATACTTGTTGCTTACTGTCCATCAGAATTTGCACCTCTGAAAGACAAAATGTGTACATAACATGTGCATTCCATTCTGTATCACTTTGAGATCTTTGACTGTTGAATCATTGCACTCACAGCTGAGGCAAACATATGTCGCCATTATGAAATTGTATCGTTCCTATCTGCTTATACCAAATGTTGTGTCCAGACATTATTTCCAACCTAATCCATTTGAATCTCTAATGCAAATTATATGAATTGGCTACATATTGGTGGCAGCACCATGTCTCTAACCTTCTCTATTGGCATACTGTGACCCAACACACATAGACCCCTCTGAATATCTATCTTAATCTCCCAGATCCAGATTATGGTGCATTTTGATCCATTTGCACTTAGTGGTGGAATATCATGATTTGTTCAGACCTGGGTAATTTTTGAATTTTAATTTCCCTGTTATTGTTATCCTCTCATAATCTTTCATGATAATAGCTAAATCTTAAAAAGGTCATGTCTAACAATGTTGAATAAAGTGTAAAAAGTGAAATCTTTGAGATACTGTAACATTCATATAAAATCTACTTCTCCAATAATAACACTGAACCATCCATGATGTTCAGAGAGTGCCTCCAAGGTTAGGTTTGGTCTTTTTTTCGGGAAGGGGGATGTCACCGAATTAGTCCTAATTACTGTGTGCTGTGCAGTTAAACACAAAACAAAAAATACTCTTAAGGTCTCACTAAACTTGAGCACTGATACTCTACATTCCAAACCATAATTTGAAATTCCTGTATAAAACTGCACAATATTGAGAAGGTGAATAGAAAAGAGTGCACTCTCATGATCTGAGTTTGCGTGCCCGTTTTGACAGAAAGACTGATACTAGGCTTCAAACATTTCCAGACCTAGTGTGGTCGTCATCTTTCACCATGCATGATGTCACTGATGTTATGATGCAATCACCCTGTACTATTTTTAACACTGTTGACCCTTTGATTAACATGGACTGAATCAAATGGCAGCCATGTTCAGAGCGTGTCTGCATTGTGAATGAATCTATTCTCAACTCTGTGTCTTTTTCTGTAGGGTAAAGGAACTTACTGTGGACACCAACCAAGTGATGGAGGGGGGTCGACAAAACATACACAACGTCAACCAGATGGAACTTTTGGATGAGGAGTGGCTGAGTATGTCACCACAAAGAGACGACCTCAAGCTGCTCTGTGAGCAGAATGTAAGAACATAATGTGTTCTTTTTTCTTTTAAGTAAAAAGCATAAAGCATATTGTGATAAGAATAATTCTTTAAAAATTTCAATTTAAAATGGATAGAATGGCTTTTGACTAATCAAATAAATTAAACGTTTCACCAGTATGGTAAAAACTATTTCAGAAAATTAAAAAAATAAAGTAATAATATTTAAGTGAGCATGCTATGGAAATTTAACAAAGCCTTGGTCCAAACCGTATATACATGCGCACGCAGTTGTTTTGATGAATGATTGAGCCTGATGTTAAAATGGCTTGAAGCATAAATTCTATCAAGGCGTTCCAAGGACAAGGATGTTGTTGAAGGGCAGGTTTCCAGGACCTGAAGGACTGTATTGCCTGTGAGAACATCACTAATGTTTATTGGGATCCAATTTTAAGCAGTTATCTTTCAAATGGTCTCAGTCATTGTTCCAATTCTTTTTACTAATGAAGTGATGTCAACCCTGTTTCTATGTCCCTTGTTGATCCCATAACCAGGAGGAGGAAGTGTCTCCACAGCTCTTTACTTTCCATGAGGCAGTGTCTCAGTTAGTGGAGATGGAGGAGCAGGTTCTTGAGGACCACCGAGCTGTTTTCCAGGTTATAACTCAGAAGAAAATACACATCCCTCTGAAACACTCAAACTCACCCTTTGTCATGTATAACATTTTGTGGAAATCATTCTCTGCAGTAGATACTGTTGTATCTCAGACTTTGTGTGTGTGTTTTGTCATAATGTGGACTTGTATTTCTCCTCTGTAAACAGGAGTCCATCCGGTGGCTGGAAGACGAAAAGGTGCTGCTGGAGATGACAGAGGAGGTGGATTATGACGTGGAGTCGTACGCTACTCAACTGGAACAGATCCTAGACCAGAAGATAGAAATCCTCACTGAGCTCCGAGGTATGACTGAATCGCATACATTGTTAATACTGATCACCCTGTTCCAGCAAGCACTGCTCAATTTTCCTCTTCCTCCATCAGATAAAGTGAAGTCATTCCGCTCGGCACTCCAGGAGGAGGAGCAAGCCAGTAAGCAGATAAATCCCAAGAGGCCACGTGCTCTTTAGGCACTGAAGACCTATAGTACCAGAACCGCTATACAGTCGTGGAAAAGAACTGAAGCCCTCCAGATTTCTATTATTTTGTGTATATCTCATTTTTAATTGTTTCAGATCTTCAAACAAAATTCAAAACAAAAGCAGCCTGAATAAACACAAAGTTTTCATGCCCCTGCTATGAAGGGGAACATACAGGTGACTTTTGTCTGTCCGTCCATCTCTCCACATCTCAAATACACAGCAGGACAGGATTCTGTGTATTTTGACACATGTTTTTAAGGGGGCCTAAGTGTGTGCTTCTCATTTATCCAGATCATGGTAATAAGTGAAAGTTTAATACGAAGCATCTGGACTTTTTGTTTAAAGTTGTCTTTAACCACAACCACAGTGATGTCAGAGACTGATATCCAGATGTCAGAGGTGTTTGGTTGCAGATGTTTATGCTAAAGCTGGACCAACTTGATATTAACTTCATGGTAGCAAATACTTGACTCTGATTTGCCTATTAAATGATATACCACTTTAAATACACCTTGCATTTTATGTTAAACTGATTGTTTCCTTGTTTTGTGTTAAACTTTGAAGATCTGACACAGTTTAGTAAAATATGCACACAAAAATAGAAGAAATCAGTAGGGGATCTAATACTTTCACACAGCATTGTATGTTTGGCAGCAGTCAGGCTGTAACTAGCACCTGTGAAAACAAATGGGACCGTTTGATGCATGGACAGGCTTGTGGAGTTCCAATTGCTCCGATCCGTCTCCTAACAAAACTGGTTAACTCACTCTAGTCTCATTGAGGAAATCGGGAAGGAGAGTAGTTTTACTTCCTTCACTTTTAGTAGTTTTTTTTTTTCATGGAAGGTCCCCCTCCCCTCTGTTATTCTTAAATTATTTTTTTTTATACTTGTTTGTAATTTGTTTGAACAGGATACTTTTGACCTGATTTTAGGAATGCTTTTGATGGACATGTTTTGAGATTTATTGCACAAAAACAGTCTTTGATTTCCGGTTGTTCTGGCTGACATGTCTGCATGTGCGCACTCCGTAGTAACACACAACCATTCCCTGTTTTTTGTGCTTTTCGGGCCTCAGTTGGCAGTCTCTCTTGTCTCTTACCTTCTTTTCATGTCAAAAGACCGTTTGGAAGAAGCAGTTACAAACAACCTGCTTCATCCTTTGGGTTTCTTTCCTGGTTTTTTTTTTTCATGTAGTTTGTATCATGTCATTCTATGTGGCAACAAAATGAGAACTATTTAAAGTAAGATGTTTTCCACCCCTCTTGAACACTGTTATAAAAAATGAAACTAGAAAAAAGTGCTATTAATGTATAGTGAAGATCACTGACCTACCATTGGTTATGTTGCTCAGTGTTTACACCAGAAGTAATGCTGTATGAAGTAATAAAGATACATGTGTTTCTTTTGAATGACTTCGGTACCAATTAGTTGGACAGATAAACGATTTCTATCAAGAGTCTCCTCAAACCTTCATTGAGTAGAAATTAATGGAATGTTAATGTCGGAGCACTCCATTGCTCCTACATTAACTATACCAACAACATTTAACTATATTAATAGTGTTTTTCCTCAGTTTTTAGTCTTCTGACGATGAAGGCATCTTCGAAGAAGTTTTTCGACCATCAATACTCATGGGGAATGACTAACTAGTGTATTGAGCCAGAGGCACTTGTGAGGAACCTGTGAGAATATCGTGAGTGTAGTGACGTGTTTTAGGGAGACACTGCTTACCACCAGCATTCCCGACCCGTGTGGATTTTCACGGCGGTACGAGCAGACAGACGTCATAGCCAGTGGAAAGAAGAAATGTGGAGGAGTAGTTTAATGAACAATAAGTTATACAGGCTAGCTTAAACCATGACATATTTCGGCATATGTCATTGTTTGCGGCAGTACGTCCGGCGGCATTCCTGTAAATACCACGGGGTTCTACTGCTCTCAGTTCGCGGGTCATTCCAGACTGGAAGGAAAATTAAGACGCCAATAAATTTGAATAATGGGCACTTTATTTGACTATTTCCTGTTATAAATTTCAGGATAAGGGGTAATAATCTATCAAATAATGTGATGCGTCCAGCATCATAGGTAAACTTTTTATCATGTGTTTTATTTGTTGAGTGCTATGTCTGGCTCAACCATGGTACCAGTGACGTGCGGTGAGATTCGTGACAGGTGAGGCACTGACCCTTTCAGAGTAAGATTTACAAATATCTGAACCCAACAGAGTAGCATAAAATCAACATTTCATTGCCAGCTTGCACACCGACTACTGGTTGTGTTCTCATATCAGAATCCTCTACACACATAGGTAAGGTAGATATTTGGACAAAGAAGAACCTCACATTTATATCGTATCAGAGAAGTAGCGCAACTGCGTTTACGCTGCACCGTCGTGTGTTTTTAATTTGCCACCACAATTCTACAATTCATGCAGTGCGAAACACTTTTTTTTTTTTTAAATAGACAAATTACAGGTTCATTTTTAAAATGGGTTAATAAATACATTTTCCGGGGCTGGCTTAGATATAAAATCTTCCATTTTTGCAGTCAACAACAAAAATAAAAAAGGATTACTGTCGTGAACTTGACTGAATTTGTCTCAGCGTAGAAGAAGAGCTGCAGTAGAACAAGCATAAACCCGCGGGCTCAGCACGCCCCCCTCAGTGCGACAGAGGTACTGGTATCCTCGGCTGCTTTTTCATTACGGTATACGGTTGTCCGATCAGCAAGACTGAACATGTTATACACATACATTACCTATTCTGTTGAAATGTGATTACATATAGTAAAGGTGTCTACAAACATTACATTGTGGATAAACAGTGAGAAAGCAAAATGGACGCGCTCCACTCAGTTTGTGGGTGACCGCGCAATCTGAGATGAGGCTCAACTCATAGCTGCTTTACCAATGGTGAGTTCACTAGTGCCACATTTCATTTGACAAATTTCAATATTTTCTCAAATAAATTGTGCATATAATCATTCGAGCTATAAAAAGGACAACTGGTCAAGCCCTTCTGGGCTGAGAAAGTAATTTATTCTGTGAAATTTACTGATAAGAGAGCGAGACACAAAAGTTAGTTATGCTGATCTATTTCGAATTTAATCTATGATTTTAGTATTTTCTATTCCTTTGTTCAGAATTCTATAAAATGAGTAAATAAAATAAGAATAAAATTGTCATTATACCTCAGATTAAAAAGGGCCATTTTGAGTCCTGTTCAGCCCTCGGTTGGGACGCCATCTTTAATTTTGGCCCCATCTGCCATTGAGTTTGACACCCCTGCTCTGATTGGGCGACTTTAGATCAAACCGAGGCCTGGGATTTAAATCTTTAAAGGCCAAGTAATATGTTAAAGTAGGCACCTTAACATGCTCTACAAAGAATCACCAATTTGTGTGTTAAAAATGAAAGTGATTCCCTCTCAATGTGGCGGTAGAAGGAGTGAATGAGCCTGTTGCACGGAATTTATTTTATTTTACATTTTTGTTTTGACCGACAACTCCACCTGGGGAATTTTGCCCCAGGAAGTACTTTTCAATGTTTAAGTACCACCAAATGAACCCAAAGAATGACAGGTTTGTTTTACAAATGAGGTCAGAGATAGGATTTCAATTTAACAATATAAATTAATTCAATAAAATAATAAAAAAAATATTTTATTATATCGACTTTAAAAACTAGTAGCCATAATAAAATAACCAGAGACAAGAGGCAGTGCTGGGGGCTTACCTTGGTAGCCACGATACTAACGGGGAAGGGATCCAAACAACACACCTCTCTTGAGAACACCAAATCAAAACGAAACAGGACGGTGATGGGGAACCTCCACCCGAGTCCGGTCCTGCCTGCCCCTGAAGCCCACATCTCCTGTCCTTCCAAATTTAAATAAACTACTAAAAAAATAAAGAGCTAGTTTTTAACTGTTGAACCAAATAATCAATTTCAAGGTGGTTAAGACCATGGAGTGATTGAAATAAACCCAGCCCACCAGGCTGTTCAGTCAAATTGGCAGGGCTGGAAACTCAACGGCCCCGTCTCGTCACCAAGACAAGAATGTGTGTGTAAAAGCTCCAGGCGCACCCAAGCGTGTGTACGATTTGACAAAACAACCCACTTAATGGAAACAAGAAACGAGACAGCGGCTCCAAGGAACAGCAACGGGACTAGCCAATTATGAAGTTGTAACCAGCTGTTTAAGAAACACGCCTATATTTATGATTAAATAAAAGCGGAGACACATTAGTCAGAGCACCTCAGAACATGGCGAATGTAATTTCCGCTCCACCCTTCTAAATAATAGCACTTAATTGGTTAAAAGGATAAAACAATAGGTTACATGGGAATTCATGTGAACAAATCTAACTTGGAATTACCTGATATTAAAAGCAAAACTGTTGCTTTTAGCCAGCAAGATAGTCGTAAGGGATTAGAAGTGTTGTCACATGCTTGACCAACCAATTCCACTTCGGACGCCATTACGGTGGACAACAGAGTCAACAATGGCGATGTCAGATTTAAACGCAGGGACAGTTGGATGGATGGCGTGACTCGGGCAAAAGAGAGAGCGCTATAATTATGCTTTGTACACACCTACGAGCCAACCGAGAAAGAGAAATATGGTGAGGAGTGGTGGAAATAATAAATACCTATAATGTATAATGTTGTGACGCGTTTATTGTACAACGGAGGCCTAAAGTCAAAAACTCACTATTACTCTTTGTATTTGTAAGTATGCTACGTTTTACAATCAATTTGACCATACGTGTTACCCGTTATTCAAAATAACAGTTTTCGCAGATTCCTGGTAGTTATGAAATTGATGACACTGCAATGTGTTTCCCCCCTATATTTCCCAATAATCACACAAACGTATATTTGCCTCTAATCGTTGCCGTAGTATTGCGCTATAACTGGCAAAAGTGCACTGATAGGAGGAATGATTTTGATGAGATTGCACTGCTTATGAGCATTGTTTGCAAAAGTGTGAGGATATGTACATTTTCGTGTTAAATAAATTTTGCAAACTCACATCCATGAATAGTTTCAGGAATCTGAAAAACTGCATTCAGAGTTGCAAGTGTACTGAGATAACATTTTTTAAAATTATTGTTTACTCTTTTCCAGCCATCTAATAGTTCGTCTGCAAAGGCCAATGCAGTGCAGGCAAATATTCAGTTCAATGATGGTCTCCAGAAAAATGAACAGAAGAAGGGGCCGTCTCTTGAAGTGCAACGCTTCTCACGCATATCTGAAAACTGCATCAGTCAAGTTGAGATTGCAGCCACTGTGGATGCCCTCTTTCGGTTAAACCATGTGTCCAGTGTTGTGGACAAGAGGTTGGGCAGGGCACTTAAGGAGCATCAAATATTAAGTGAAAAGCTGGGGACACTAGTGGGCCTCAAGCAGGGGTCAGATGGGGCGCAAGAAAGGAAAAGAGCGAGAGGTCAGCTTGAGAATGACATCAAGAAATCTGTAAGGGATCTGCTCCGGCTTGTTCAAGCCAATCCTGATGCCATTTTTGGTTTGAGAGCAGGGCTAGGTTTTGAAGAGGATGAGGGAGGGTCCATACTAATTGGTGAACTTAAGAAGTTTCACAGCTATATGTTAGAAAAGTTGCAGAACAGTATGGAAGAACCGCTGTCTTTATCTCCTGCAAACAATATGAAATACGTGATTTCAGTAGAAGGAGAAGTTGATACAGCAACGGAGAAAACCGATGCGATGGTGAGGCACTAAATTGGATCTTCAAAGAAAGTTTCTCTCACAAGAGGGCTGGACTACCACATGTGCAATATGTGTAGATTCCGCCAAAAAGGGAAATAATTTGATTATATGCCAAAGAATCATCTGCTGACAACCATCTCCAGTTCATCTCTCTTTCTATTGATCTAACAGATTTCTGAGAAAGATGAGGAAATCAAAACTTTGCAGAGTTCACTGCAAGAGGAAAAAACACAAGAAGGAGCTATGGCACTTCTTCTAGACAGATTGTGCCAGTCACCTAGCAACACATCAAAGGTGAAGCAGTCCAGCACACAGCAGGAAATTGCTCAATTGAACATCCAGCTCGACAGTTTGATCCTTGAAAACAGACCAACAGAGAGAGAACTCAAAGAGGTTTGTTTACATCATAGAGTATTTTGCGGTATACTATATATTTCATATTTAACTTGTTGTAAATTTCCATGTATATTCTTGTCAAGTGTTACTACATTATATCTTTTGGCAGAAATGTGCTAAGTTGAGGACAGAAATTGAAAATCTGATCCAAAACTTTGATGACAAAATGGATGAAGTTCAGGTAGGTTGACCTTTTTTTTTTCAATTACACTCAAGTGCTCAATACCACCTTCCTCTTCCCTCTCCATTATTTCACCTTTCAATCCCTCAACAACTGTCCCCCTCCACTGTCCCAGGCCGAATTGGAGGCGAATGAAATTGAAAACAAGCATGCAGAGAAGGATCTGACGAAGCTAGAGAAACTCTTTTCTGTCCTGGAGGTGGAGTGTGACCAGATCAAGGAGAAGCGTCGGCTGGCAGAAGAGAAGAGGAAGGAAGAGATGAGGATCTTAAAATTGAAGACTAAAGCCGCTCTTTTTGCCCAATCTTGGTGGAGAGGCTACACTATTCGCAAGGCCTTGAAGAACAAGGGAAAGAAGGGCAAGAAGGGCAAAAAAGGCAAAGGAAAAGGCAAAAAGAAATAGACCAGTCAATAGTTTTGTTACTCTGGTGCTTCACTGACCCATTCAGGGTTACGGGGAGGGGGGCAGGACCCTATCCCAGCTGACACTGGGTGGGAGGTATGGTCTAGGGCCAACACATGGACATTGTCGATTCACACCTCAGTGAGTCACTAGCATTGCATGTTTTTGGTATTTTGGCGGAAGCCAGATCATCTAGAGGGAACCCAACCAGATACAACGGAAACATTCAACTAAACACGGAAAGACCCCAGGGTGAATTTTAACTCAGAACAGTCTTACTTATGATAACACATAAAAGGAATTTGACTTATCGTATCATGGTGCATGACTTGGAAGTCTAAATCCAAGTATTAAGAATGAAAAATCACAATAAATTGAAAATAATATATGCAGTAAAATACTATTTAAGACATGCAAATGTTTTTTTTTAAATAGTTTGATATATCTGTAAATGGGACTTTTATTTAATCATTTAATCTTGAAAATATAGGAATATAATTACTGCAGGAAATCTGGTACAACTATACTCTGTTAAAATGAAAGCGGGTCAGATGAGCCAAAATAAATAAAATAAGGCAGATTTGAATCATTAGGGGAATTATATGTTGTTCTCTCTCTGGCCACTGGGTGGCAGTACAGCACTTTGTGCGCTGAATCACTAATCAAGATCGATTCCATCCTTGGCTGTCCTGAACGTTGCCATATTTATTTGATATTTCATATTTATGTAACATTCATTATTTAATTTCATTCTTGAATTTTATGCTGTCTAAAGTTTTGTTTTTAAATGATTGACTAAAGATGGCAATGGCAATTGGAAACAATTTTACAACCTCCATTGTATATTAGGTTTTTTGGTAAAATAAACTATCAGCTGTTTACAATAACCAAATCAAACTAGAGTTGTTTGAATAGCTGTATACAACAGATGTTTACCCCACATTGAACTCTAAATTCTTCTATTAATTACTTTTAATGACCACTGAAGTCTCTAAAATCATCAACCAAATGAATAGTTTCCCACTTAATAGCACAAATTGGCCAATCAGATGTTTTTAAACACTATGCCAACCTTCATTGACTTACTTTAGCAGTAGAGTTGCTTCTGTTTTGGCCTAAATTTACTCCAGGGCTCCATGCTCAAACCTCAAAATGCCCCACCCTGCCTGCACTAAAGTACAAGAAAAGTTAGCTCCAGAACAATTTCATGTTTTGGGATGCCATGAAACGAAATGCAAAACTGGAACTTTCTGGGCCTACGGGTCAGCTGAAAGTCCGGTGGAGGAAGATTGAGGCCTTCACTAAAAAGTACCGCTTCTGGGCGCTTTGCTTCCTTGGGCACAGGGAACCTGCAGCGTTTGGAGGTTTAGATGGATTCCATCATGTACCAGCGAATCCTAGAGGTTAAAGATTTGTCAAATGTGAGAAAGTTGGGAATTATTGGACATGCCAAAGGAACAAGGATCCCAAGCATACGTGTTTTAACATTATGTCATGTATTATGAATTAATGTTATATTAAAACAATGAATGTACATTAATATACCATTTAATATCAGTCCTTTCAGATCCTTTTTTAAGAAGCATGGGAGCGTCACCCTTTTACAGTTAGTTGTGATCTGCGTTGTCATCTTGTGACTTTTTTGTTCTTAACTTTCTTTACTTCATTATGTGTCTCTGAGAGATTTGGATGCTGTTTTATTGTGTCATCATAAGTGACTTGTTTCTCTATATTGTGGCGTGTTTGTTTTTGTGGATATTCCAAGCAGTGAACAATATGTTCTCTAATCTCACTGCGTATCACAATGTCATCTACAAACATTGTCCATAGGGACTCTGCCACCCTGTCCATCACCATTACCAACTAAAAAGTACCTGATCCTTGATGTATCCACACCCCTCTTCAAAACTTTTTTAAGAAGAAGTCTTTTTTTGACACATATATTGATATAAGTTTTTAGTGTAGCGAAATTGGTCCTCTGCACTTAACCGATCGCTGCGGAGTTGTGGGCAGCTGTCTGCAGCGCCCGGGTAGCAGACTGGGGTTCGATATTTATGACCCTTTGATCATGGGGACCCTATGACATGTGAACTGCTGGGGTTTGAGCCAACAACCTGCCGCTCTTCCTATTGGGACCCGGCTGCTCTACCCACTGAGTTGGATTGCCGTCCCTGCTGTCTTCATAGACATTGCTTTTGGAATTTGGATTCAGTATTTCCTTTATCAAAGATTAAATCACTGAACTGCAACTGCTCTGCCTCCATCTGGAGTCTGCACTGGGGTCCCCACTCTTTCTCTGTAAATCCTAACATCATCATCATCATTGAATACCTCAACTCCTCTCTCAGGGATCTATCACATTGTCTTTTCAGGTCTATGAACACATATTGTAAACCTCTCTAGCCTCCACTGTACTTATCTATCTAAATTCTCAAAGCAAATATCACACCCCCTGAAAACTTTCTTTGCATAAACCCATGCTGCTGTTTACATATTCCCACTTAGCCTCTCAGTCTCTTTTGTATTAGTCTTCCTCACAACTTCTTGTTGTGGCTGATCAACTTTATTCCTCTATAGTCACTGCAGCTCCACGGATCTCCGTTGTTGTTATATACTGGAACTATATATTGTTTCTCCACTATTCAGATTCTGATGTTCTCTCACTCCCTGAGATCTTATTTAACAAACTTGTTAAAAACCCTACTGCCATTTCATACAAATGCCTCTAAGCCATCACTGGAGCTACCCTCCAAGTCTTCATTCTGGTAGCTGCTCTCTCCTCATCTACTAACCCTCCTCCAGGACATTTAACCTGCACGTACTCACGGTTCCCTCATTTATCAGTTCCTTGACGTACTTTTCCACTTTTAGTTTCCCAGAAAATTTACAATTGCAACCGTCTCCACCACAAGCAGATTCTTCAAAAACTTTTCACTCAGAACTATCCCAACATTTTCTTCCAAACTACTATATATCATAACATAATTTGCATCTAAGTCCAATATTCTTGGCTTTTGTCCATCTCATTACCTTCACAGAAAGGATCTGCCACCTCTCTCACTTCATTTCCAAACTCCTTCCCCGTCATGTTTCACGCCGTGTCTAAAAATGCGTTTCCCGCTGAATTTTCAGTCAAACAACAAAACATTCTTTTTCCACCATTACTCTGCATGCCAACAGCAGTACCATCGGCTTGCAAAACATGCTCACGGTTTGTCCCAAATCACTGTATTAGTAGAGATTTACATCGGATGTTCACGCTGGACGGAAAAACCAATTAAACGTTTCAATTTCCATAAAAAGTGACATTAAAACAAATTAAAAGCATAGAGGATAAATAATTTAGTGGGACACAGTGTGCAAACCTTCATATGTCCGGAAAAATGCATTGACAAATGTAGACTGGATATAAATTTTTCCAAATAAGATGTGGGGAATTCTCTGAAAAATATAACAGCTGTTTTACAGTTAGTGTATGTATTATAAATTATTGGACGAATGTTGACCCTCTTGTTACGGTGGTTTCAGTTGATGCTGATGTGACACTTCCGCTGGTGTTGGTGGTATCCTAGCAACCAGCGTAAACTCCTCAACATTTTCTGCTTATATGCGAGTTGACAGGTAACAATTACATCTTCTCTTCTTCAAAAACGCTTGAGCTCATTGTTTCCCAGTATCCTTTTGTTAAAAGAAAATGAATAAATTATATGAGTAGACGCATGCTAATGTTCCCTAATTTAACCTTAAACGCTAATAATGTTGCGGTTAACTTGCTAGCTAGGTAGCAGTTCCTGCTGCTATATTTGTAGACTAGAGTTGTGGCTTGTAAAGTGTAGTCACTGGTATATAAGTTTTTATGAGTAACTTTCTTAAGAGTGCAGGTCCAACTTCCCCCTCAGAACCGCTTGAGAGGTTCCTAGAGTTCCAGATGGAGACTCTGGAGATAATACAGGTTAGTCTTGTAACCTTAGTAGAGATGTGTGTTATTGTCTCATTTTTGTTTGCAACAATGTGTGGATGTCTATGTTTTGCACATTCACATAGCCGAATTTATGAACTTCACTCAGTTAGAACTGAGATAACCAACATATATTTTATCTTTATCTTTATCTTTTTCCAGCAATGCAATAATATTACGTTTGCAATGGGCAAATCAGTCCTGGCAAAAGCAAAGACTCAGTTCGATGATGGTCTTCAGAAGAATATACAGAAGAAGCCACTGTCTCTTGAGGCTCAACGCTTCTCATGCATATCTGAAAACTGCATCAGTCAAGTTGAGATTGCAGCTACTGTGGATGCTCTCCTTAGGTTAAACCACGTGTCCAGTGTTGTGGATAAAAAGTTGAGCCATGCTCTTACCGAGCATCAAG
The DNA here is from genome assembly GCA_009660295.1 of Lophius piscatorius. Taxonomy (NCBI): domain Eukaryota; kingdom Metazoa; phylum Chordata; class Actinopteri; order Lophiiformes; family Lophiidae; genus Lophius; species Lophius piscatorius. Next base: position 11,383 of record VRLP01004856.1, on the reverse strand, counting down.
TATTAGTTGAAAGACTGGAGACACAAGAGGGCCTCAAGCAGGAGTCAGATGGGGATGAAGCAAGGAGGAGAGCAGGAGCTCAGCTTGAGAAGGACACAAAAGAAATCTGTAAGGGATCTGCTCCGGCTTGTTCAAGCCAATCCCGATGCCTTTTTTGGTTTGAGAGCAGAGTTAGATTTAGACGTAGATGAGGGTGAATCCATATTAATTAGTGATCTTAAGAAGTTTCACAGCTACATGTTAGAAATGTTGCAGAATGGTATGGATAAAAAACGACAGCTGGTCCTCTGCAAACAGGAGTCTTCCCCTCTTGCACACAATATGAAATACAGCGTTTCACTGGAAGAAGAAGTCACTAAAGCTATGAAGGAAACAGATGCAATGGTGAGGCACCAAATTGGACGTAAGGCTTGTACATCACTTGTACAATTTGTGTAGATGCAGACAAGATTGAAACATCAATCTAATCCCAATGAATCCTCTGCACTTAGCCCTTTCTTTTTCATCTCTCTTTTTATTGATCTAACAGATTTCTCATAAAAATGATGAGATCAGAAACTTGAAGAGCTCACTGCAAGGGGAAAAAACACAAGAAGGAGTCATGGCAATTCTTCTAGACAAACTGTCCCAGTCACCTAGCAACACATCAAAGGTGAAACAATCCAGCACACAGCAGGATCAAATTGATCAAATGAAAATCCAGCTCGACAGTTTGATCCTTGAAAACAGACCAACAGAGAGAGTACTCAAGGAGGTAAGTTTACAACATCTGCCGGATATATTTCATATTTTAGTTGTCGGAAATCTTTAACTCCTAGCGTCGCCAACTGTCACTTACTACCATGTCTTTTTTTTGGCAGAAATGTGATAAGGTGAAGACAGAAGTGGACCATTTGATCCAACACTTTGATGAAAAAATGGAAGGAATTCAGGTACAAAGAAATTAAAAAGTGCCAAAAGATACTGTAAAATCAAATTACACCTGTTAATTATGTGTAGTTGTTAATATAATTGTCAAGACAATATTTGTGGTGTTAAACATGACAGTTCAAGTTCTCAGCCTCAGATATTGTAGTTTGACAATAAAGAAAAAACAAAAAACTGCCGACCTCCCCTGTGCCAGGCCGACTTGGAGTTAACTGAAACTGATAATGGACGAGTGGAAGAGGATCTGAGAAGGATGGAGAAGCTAATTTCTCTCCTGGAGGTGGAGTGCAACCAGATCAAGGAGAAGCGTCAGCTGGCAGAAGAGAAGAGGAAGGAAGAGATGAGGATCCAGGAGTTGAAGACTAAAGCCTCAATTTTAGTCCAAGCTTGGTGGAGAGGCTACACTACACGCAAGGCCCTGAAGAAAAAGGGCAATGGCAAGAAGGGCAAAAAAGGCAAAGGCAAAAAGGGCAAATAAATGTCATTACTCCTGTAGTTCGGTGACACTAAATTATGGTGTAAGTGAAGCAAATGATAATGGAACAGAAATGTAACAAAATATTTCTTATTTTGTTAATAAAGAGGTCTACGTTTCATTTTCATTTCAGTTTCATTTTTGTCAATTATAGACAATAAAGGATTGCAGAATTTTGTTTTTGTGTGCAACAAATATCTGGAGACAGCTATTGCCGATTAAAAAAACAAACAATAATGAAGAAATTGTTTTTATTTAAAACCAATGGACAATTTCAAATATGTTTGGCAGTTTAAATCTATTCCTAGGACTGTATTGACCGTACAAATCAGAATTGCAGATGTATAATTGTTCGTACATTAAGCTGAAATACCTCAGGAAACTCAACATAACTGCAGTCACCCGTGACCTTAAAAACAGGTCAGAAAAGGACTTAATTTTATCCATTACCATCAATCATAGTAGTCGTCTGATATTGCCCCTTCATATATTTCAGTATTTACATTCTTGGATCTACCGCTATCAGAACCCTTCAAACAAATATTTAAGCCCTGATTAGAACAATGAAAAGACATATTAACCACTCTCTAAACTCATTCATATTATCAACGATATCTGGAACTCCAAGACAGCACCTTATTTAGATTTAACTCACCAGTAACTTTTTTTTTTTGTGAGTGCCATACATTGTTATTTATGTGCACTGTCGCACTTCTGAGACATTTTAGGCCCTACTCATTAGTAACAATGCATCAAATATGAATCCTCGTCCAAAAATCAATAAATTGCTGGGTGTACTTGGTGTCTTAAGTTCATTGAAGGTCGTGGTCCTCCTGTTTCAAGTTCTGTTAGCCCAGAATCTTACATTCAAACAATAAATGAATAGATTTTACTGTATCATCAATTCAAGTACCAATAATTCTGTTTTAAAGAAGTCTGGAGACTTAATCTTTGCTTCGTTGCGCTGTTATATGCTTAGTTCCCCTGTGTCTTCTTTGTCCTTTTCCCTTCTGTCCATCATCATGTCTGTCTGAGAGAGTCTGAAGCTGCCTCACTATGTCATCATGGTCTTGGATGAATGCCTTGACCTTGAATAAGGATACAATATGAGATAGTGGGAAAGAGGAAGTTGATCATTTCTCTATGCTCTGAGTATTTGTCTCCATTGCTTTGTTTGGGTACATACCTTGTCCAGCTGTTTCTCTGTGTCATTCATATTGACACTTTCCTCTCCTTCTACCCTGTCGTCTGCTGTTTCATACAGGTTGAGGGATGTCATCTTAATTTGGACTAGCAGAAGTGTTTTCTTTGCTGCAGTTTCCTGAATGTGATTCCACTTGCTTTCCTGAAAGCAGAAAGAGAGAACTGAATTTCACCCGTTAGAAAATACTTTATTTGAGCTTTGTCTCTCAGATTAAGTCCGGTACCCATATAAGAGCCTCTGAGCTCGTCTTGTCTAGCTGCTTGTTGAGGTGGGACAGCTGGTTGTTCTTATGCAGCTGCATTACGTGATGCTGGTCCTCCATTGTCTGCAGCGCTTTTCTCAGCTGGCTGACCTTTTCCTGCGCCTCATTCTCCTTCTGATAGAGCTGCTCTCTAAAGTGGAGAAGAGCCTCTAAATGACCCGAGAGCAACTCTACATCTTTGAACTGCAACAGACAGACACACACACACACACACACACACACACACACACACACACGTTAGTGCAAAATGAATCTACTCAAGAGAATGGTTTGAACAGTAGTTTATGGTGGAGGTGGGTTATCATGCCTGCAAAAAAAAACTTTTTTTTCCTTTTTTTTTTTTTTTTTTACAAAAATCAAAGATGTTCTTGGACTTTTCTGAAGCACAGCAGTAGTTTATGGGTCGGATAGAGTCAGTGATGGTAATTAAAAAGGCAAAACCATATCTTTCATTCAATAGTGTGGCCACACTGTTGCTATGAATTGACAGTGAAACTGAACAGTAAGCTGCGGTATGAATGTCATACAGTAACAAGCTGCATGAATGTCAGAATGTCATTATTTAGGGACTGTACTGAAAGCTCACCTCTAAACACCGGAGCATTATTGGAAGGTGAAAGAAAACAGCTAAAGAACAACTTGTTCAGCCTTTTGATACAGATGCCTAGATCTGTGTGGGTAAGTTAACCTCTACTTAGCAACATTAATCACCATTTTATTGTAGCCCCATGGGTACCACCAAGGGTGCACCCTTAGGGTTAATCTCCGCCACCCACCCTTATGTCCATACCTAAGAGGTATGATATGGGGTAAGGTCTCACTAGATCTCCTCAAAAGGCATTAGAAAGAAGAAATAAATAAAAATGTTATGTTGTTGGGGTTTTAAAGCTGCAACTCTCACAACTGGCATCTTAATATTTCCTCTAAATATATTATATATATATTTTAGCTAGGGCCGTTTTTAGTCATTCTGCTATAATTCTGCTATGAGAGAGATGATGGTCTATCAGTTCAAACTGTTTTGTCAGTAGTGGAGGTATCTGTGTGCTTGATGCAAATTATCCTTTTTAATTCTTATCCATTGTTTTTATTGGTATTAAATATTATTGGTGTTAAATTGCCCTGTTAAAATGGCATAGGTGTGATTGTGTCAATGGTTAACTCTCCTGAAGAGCACGATGGCGCCCTACCTACAATGTGTGTATATCTGTGTGTGACTGGGTCAATGCTGGGATGTATGAAGCACTCTGAGTGGTCAAACAGACTAGAAAGATGCTACATGTGTATCGTCCATTTACCATTTTTAGTGGTAGTGTATCAGTAACATTCAGGTCAAATACAATTAACATTTACAAATACAAAACTGTGACCAGTCACAGTTTTAAATTTACAAGAATGTAATAATAACCAGTGTATTTATTTGTCATCATACAAACTCCTTTTAAAACACAGCCAACGTTGCAGGTGAAACTGCTTGCAGTAAATGAGTGAAAATTTTCAGTGAGTGTACTACCCACATGAAGCTTAAGACAGACCATAATTGTATGATAAGCAAATTCAAATTTAGTCGCATATTTTCCTGTTGTGTAAAAATACTCACAGACCTTGGTCATTTTGACCACTCGCTCCATGAGACCCGGAAAACAAGTGTGTCTCTGCACCTGCTGCTGTAGCTCCTGCTTCCTCTTCACTAGATGAGCGTACTTCTCCTTCAGCGCGGTGATCTCTGCATCCTTCTTGAGCCCTTCTGTCCTTACCCTCTTTGCTTTCTCAACAACTTGATCAATATGTTCATCCTACACTGACGCAGATGAGAATTAATTTGGCTGCTGCCATTTAGGGAAACTGAAATTCAACTCAAATGGAGCTGTGTGAAATGGTGCCTTACTCTACCTTGATGAGCATTTTAACAGCTCGAAAGGACTCCTCAGATTCTTCAGCCTTCTTCTGAAATTCATCAATGCGCTGTTGCAAACCCTCCAAAACCTACGTTAAACGAGACGCAGACACAGGTGAAGTCAGAATAACATTTATTCTCTCGTTAATGGTGCCAATTAGTGAGTGGGATATATTGGGCAGTAAGTGAACATTATGTCCTTGAAGATGATTTATTGGAACCTGGAGAAATGGGGAAGCATTTAGGGATCCGAGCCCAAAGGCCAAACTGTGATGGCTGCTGGGTCAGATCATCTTCAGAACTGCAAGTCTTGTTGGATGTTCCCAGTTTGCTTTAGCTGGTGCCCACAGAGTCTGCAGCAAACGTCTTGATGGGCGATACTACAATAGTGCCCCCACGCTCAACCCAGTGTTGTCTGATCCCACAGAAGAGCTACTGCAGCACAAGTTGCTGAAAAAGTTAATGCCATTTCTAACTGTCAGTCCTCAGAACCCACTGTGACATCACAGAGCTGTTTTAGTGGCAAAATGGGTACCTGTAAAATCCCAGTCAGATGGTTTTGGTTTTTGGTTTTTATGTTCTATTTTTGCTAAAAACCTGTCATAGTATAATATACTTAAACTTTTTCAAGGATGACAATGATATATAACATCAACTTTGTATAAACAATGTAATGTTAGCTTGCTAGTTATATAAATCCAACCATAAATTACAATAAAAAAAGGAGGGAATATAAATTGAAGTTTCATAAGAAAACATATCTTTATGTGCTTCCAACATATCAACAAACTGTTTCCTAGCTGCCTGATATCTGATCCGCCTACAGGTGGCATTTTAACAACATTCTGACTTCACCTAGTCAGTGGTTATAATATTAATGAAGAGAGTAAGGATATATATTTATATACACATATATATATATATATATATATATATTTATATACACATATATATATATATATATATATATATATATATATATATATATGTGTATATATATACACACACACATATATATATATATATATACTAACATATATATATATATATATGTTAGTATGACAGCGAGAGAGAGACAGAGAGAGAGAGAGAGCACTTATATAGAGTACAGATGTGGAGTACTTACATACATAGAGAAAGTGAAAGTAAAGCTATATATATATATATATATATATATATATATATATATATATATATAGCGAGAGAGAGAGAGAGAGAGAGAGAGTGAGAGAGAGAGAGAGAGACCGAGACAGAGCGAGAGAGAGAGTGAGAGAGAGATGACTATTATATCACATAATAGTGACAGGCCTGACATGATTCACCATCTCTTCCTCCATTAAGTCCTTCACACAGCACATAATAGTGTACTTGTTATAATAAACATTTTTTCATCTGGGAACGTTTTAATTGTCACCTGTTTGCGATCCTCCTTCTTTGAGTTCAGACTTTTGTCTTCCTCTCGTTTCTCCAGTAGATCAACCAGGGACGCGGTGCTGTCAAGGAAACCTACACCTGTCGTCACCGCGCTCTCTCCCGCAGGCGATCTCCTGTTCACACACAAAGCAGGGTAATAAGGATTATATCGATAGGTCGGATTGATCCTGGCAGGAACTCATCACACAGCGTGACAAGGGAACCGTTCCTCTGAACTCACTGTGAGAGACTGTCCTCCTGCATGCTGTCGGAGAACACGATCTGTGCTGCCTGCAAAGATTCCCAGAGCTTTCTTTCACTTTTACCCTTCACCTGATCTACGCTGGCGGCGAGTTCTCGAAGTTCTCAAACTTAACCGTTTCTCCCTACGTTTCCATGGTAACGTAACGCAAACTGGAAACTTTTAAAGGCGCAGTGAAGGAAAAATTCACAGTTTTAATTTAGCTTCAAAAATCTGACACTATTTTTTTAACATTGTTTGGAGCAAAATGTGGTAAAAAATTGCTGCTAAAATCAAAAGTTGCTACTTTACAAACAGCACCCCATACCAAATAACACAATATCTCCATTTGTTCAATAATAGCCTAAATATGTAAAAACTGATGGTCCGGAGATTAAATAGTAAGAATGACATTGTGTCATCGAACCTATATGCAATAGTTATGATAATATCACTCTTTGCCCGCAAATGGACTTTGGGATTATTTATCAATATTAAGGTTTCTTGGATGTTGTCTTTAATGAAACCTGACCCATCTGTTTACACAGTTTCAGCTAAATCGATCAAGCAGTTTATGTGTAATAGAAAGACACAGTCCAAAAATAACACTTTGAGATTTGATCCAAATGTAAAGTTTGTTATAAGTAAAATATATTATTATTATTATCTTGCAATGGCCCAAAAGCGTTCATTTTGATATAATCAACCTTCTATCAAGTTTCATCAAAATGAGATATTTCAAACACACTAGCTGGAAATGGTGAAAAATTCCAATCTTCCACGTGAAAGATTTATATGAAAAATAATATTTGATCCAACTCTATCCATATTTCCACAAATACTTCCTCGTCACATAGCCAACCCTCCCACCTGGTTTCCTTATAATCAGTCAAGTTGGTTTTGTGTCATTCTGCTAACAGAAGTATTCTGCCTGCAAAAACATTACCACCTTAGAGAACAAGTTAGGCTGTTTCATTATAATATTTTTATTCTATGTTTATATTTGTTTTCTCGGTTTATATTTATATTTCATTTGTGTGTTTGTGTGTATTTCAACCTGGTGCTCTAACAAGTACTTTTCCAATCTAAATACTACTTAGATTTAGTATGTCTAAATCTAAGTATATTACAAATAGCACAGAAGAGAGTAGCTCTGCATTTGAGTTAGGGTCAGAAAGATGACCTGCTGTTCCCTTGGCTGACGGTTCAATCCTCGGCTCCTGCACTTTGAGCAAAATCCTGAACCTCTAATTGTTCCCATTGCTTTTCCATTGGTGTAGGAGCAGGCAGTACATTGCTAGCATGGATTAATCTTTATGTGAATAATAATAATAATACATTTAATTTATAACGCACTTTACATAAGGAATAGGAAATGGGAATAGGAATAGGGAAATGCTGACTTAAAGCTCTTGAATGTCAGAAAAGAATGGTTAATGATACGAACAGTCAGTTTACCATTTTATCATTCAACCTAATATGCCAAATGTCCAGAAATGTTTGAAGAGGTTGAAATCTGATTAATTTGTACAGGCCATAATAAGGTGGTACCACAAAAATGTAACGAAACAGCTCCTCCCATACTCCTCATCTGAGAATATTTATTAATTTCTCTGTCTTTTCAGTGAACTCCGTGTTTTTTGAAACCCTACATGCAATGGAACCATCAGGTTCTCTCATTGCAATAAATGTAAAAACAGCTTGAGAGAAAAGCTAGATTTAAACTCACATGCATCACTCTGCACAATAACATTCAAACACACAAGTAAAGTATGAAGTTTGTGATTTAGCTTAGTCACTGTTGGATGGTGATGGTAATTGTTCTATCTTTCTTTTTGGAATTTATAGAATACACTATTAAGCTAGAAAATTGCTATTTTTATATTTAAAGATGAATCAAAAATATTATGCTCTGGCTGAATGGGGCATAGTACCACCTACAAAAGAACATATTGTCATTTATAGGTGGCACAAATGATAATATATTCATTTGTGCCACCTGCATTATTCAATAAACAACATCTGGAACTGTGTGTATAGCCTGGACCTACGTGAACGACAGTTTCAGAAATTTGATTGACAGGTGTTTCCACGTTGAGATGTGTTATTTTTTTCACTTTGAGCACAAAAATCACACTTAATATAATTGCTCTTCACTGTTGAGGCTTCAAAAAACACTGTTCAGTGCACTCAGACACTTGATTACCCACCATGCTCCTCAACACACACTAGATCGATAGATACTGGCAGACGTGATGACATTTTGCTGGAAATTTTTTTTTTTTAAATTGTGAGGGAATTTTTCAAAATCATATAAAAGGGTTACATGCTGGCGCAAATTTGGAAATAAAGCTGCACTGATTAGTCAATGGAACCGTCGCTACAAAATCCTGTTATGCAGCAATTACATCAGATTTTCTCATTTTTTCTGATGTAAGATTGGAAAAGCTGGGTGGAAATGACACACACCATTGTTAAACATAAAACAAAGAAGTTGTTTGATTTTGTATTGAAAAAGGAATGCAAGTAGAAAATTGCAACAGTTTTAAAATACATAAGTAATAACAAAAAAAACACCTCACGGCAACACGTCCGAATGTGGTTATCTTGTGTATTGATGCAGAGATCCCAACTCAGGATGGCAAGTTTGACATTTTTAAGATACTTTTCTGTGAACAAACATAAAAGAAAATCCGGATATAATATCATATACCATAGGAAGACCTTTCACCCCTCATACAAGAGTTTTCTTCAGTTCTAACTGGCTGGTGGAGATTCAGAACTACTGCGGGTATAAAAATGCCTGACTCCTCACCGGCCAGTTAGAACTGAAGAAACCTCTTGTATGAGAGGTGAAACGTCTTCAAGCCGAAACAGAAATCCATTTGCTTTGTATTCAACGCACACGGGTTACTATGACCTGGATGAATGAGAATCTACACAGACAACTGATCATAGGAAGTTTAAAGTTAGTTTTCAGCGGAGTAAACACTACATGACCTTAATGCTAATAAACGGACCTTGTGATGAGGTTGTTTGACTGTAGGCCAACATCCATCCTTAACCTAGATAAGGTAGCCGTAAATTGAGGTTCTGAAACTACTCAGAGAAGTAGTCTGTTCCCTCAATTGTTCTTGAAAGGCTTAGTCAAAAACCTTTAACTACAGTCACAGTCACAACTGAGTTAACACATAAAATTTCTTCAAAGTCTTGTTATCACCTCTAGGTAAAAGCCATGTAGGATTGAGGTGATGGTAACATTGCATATTCATAGTGGTAGCACAGTTGCACATTGTGATAGAGGATGGTGGCATTAGCACACTTAATGGAAATGCTGTGTGCTGTTATTTTTGCATAATAATTGACAGGTGTGGTGAAGGTAGTGTAGCTGACAGTGAAAGCAGCAGAACCAGAAAAGTGCATCTCGTGTATTTTATGCCACGCATACACACGCAGACACTTACAAAATGAGGAGGGAAAGAAAGAGATAATGCATGAAAAGAAGCCAGTGAAGGGTAAAAACAACAACACAGATGGCTGCAGGCATAGATGCAGCTGTATCCATTTTTGATGACTGGATGGCTTGCTGTGCACGCAAGAGTACTTTATTAATACTAATGGAATTATGCTATTATAATAAAAGCATGTTGTGTCAGGTGATAGACACAGATTGAGGCTGAGCAAATGGAGACGTCACACCCATGTGAACACCAGAAGACCTTTTAACAGCTGAGCAGGAGAAGCAGAATAAGATGTACGGGTCAGAATGTCTCGTTTCATTGCATCACAAAAGTTAAATTGCCACCTATAAATCTGAGACCATGGTTCTCTGGCGGGACGGTCCCCGTTGGGTTGGGGGAAAGTTGCTGCCTCAAGCAATGGAGTTTAAGCATCGTGGATTCTTATTCTCGAGTGATTGGAAAATGGAACGGCAGGCAGTTGGATGCGTGGTCAGCAGTGATCATGGTGTTGTATTGTTCTGTTGGGCAAAGAAAGAGCTGAGTCGTAAGGAAAAGTCCTTAATTAACTGGTCCATCTACTTTCCAACCCTCGCATATAATAATAATTATAATACATTTAATTTATAGTGCACTTTACATTTGGATCAAATCTCAAAGTGCTACAAAGTAAAAGCAGATAAAAGCATCAATAAAAAATAAAATAATAACTGTATAAAAACCTGACCAAAAAGCAGCAATGTTAATTAAAGTTATAGGGTCTGCGAAAAAGGAAAGTTTTAAGTCCTTTTTTAAATGTGTCAGTCGTCTGTGGAGCCCTCAGATGGTCAGGGAGGGCATTCCACAGACGAGGGGCAGCAGTACAGAAGGCCCGATCACCCATGGTGCTGAGCTTAGTCTGGGGAAGGAGGAGGCGGTATGAGTGGGTAGAACGGAGGGATCGTGTTGAGGTCAGTGGGGTGGGTAGATCTTTTAGGTAGGGGGGTGCATTGCCATGGATGCATTGGTGAGTGAGGAGAGAGATCTTATAATCAATCCTGGTGGAGATGGGAAGCCAATGAAGGGAATGAAGAACCGGGGTGATGTGTTCTTGTTTACGAACTCTCATCAGGATCCTTGCAGCAATGTTTTGAAATGACTGTAGTCTTTAAAGACTTTTATCAGGGATCCCGATGAGAAGTGCGTTACAGTAATCCAGTCTGGAGGAGACAAACGCGTGGACCAGCTTTTCAGCATCACTCAAGGTGAGTGAAGAACGGAGTTTGGAAATATTTCTGAGATGGTGAAAGGAGATCTTGCAGATGTGTTTGATGTGGGATTCAAAAGTGAGTTGAGGGTTGAATCTTACGCCGAGGTTGGTGACTGATGAAGAGAGGGGAATGTCGTGACCAGAGAAGGTAATGCTGGTTATGGAGGAAGACTGGGTCTGATGTGGGGTGCCAATTAAAATTGCTTCGGTTTTGGAGCTGTTCAACTGGAGAAAGTTGTTTTTCATCCACACCTTTA
>VRLP01004855.1:0-43526 GCA_009660295.1 Lophius piscatorius | reverse complement strand
GATGCACTGAGCTTTTCTCTCTTCCTCTCTCACTGTCCCTCTTTATACACCCCACTCACTTTAATGCATGTTAAATGGATTAATGCATGTTAAATGGATTAATGCATTTTAATGGATTAAATGCATGTTACTAACTTGACTTCTTCCCTGGAGTCTTTGTGTTTTCTCGCCCTGTAAGGTCACATGGTTGGTGATTGCATCTGCTGCTGTGGACCTACTCGATGTCCACTGATCACAAGATGCTCATGATGATGATTATTGTTGTTATCATTATTATTATTATTGTATAGTATTTCCCCATAAGCTATCACCATATGTTACATTAATATTAATGTTACTATCAACCTGGGATCCCTGCTGCTGCCGCGGCCCGACCGTGGAGCGGGTTGGGCTCTTCCTTTCTCACTGTATGTCACAAATGTAATTTTTCTAGACACCTTTATTATATGTCCTCACTGTCCATACGATAGGTCATGTATTTCACGTATGTACGTAATAACATTTTTAGTCTTGCTGATCTGACGTCAAACCGTAATGAAAACGCAGGAGATGAGGCAGCCAGTACCTCTGCCTCACTGGACGGGGCGTAATGAGCCGGCAGTTTACTACAGTAGTTTTTTTTATGTTTTGCTCTGACTGCAAAAATGGACGATTCAATATCGATGCCACTCCAGGAAAGTGGATCAATTATTACATTTTAAAAAGGAAATAATAATTTTGTGTATATTTATTTATATATTTTTTCCGTATATTATTGTGAATGTTTTGAAAACAAAAATGGAAGAGGAGTATTTTTAAACAGAATATACCACATTTAATATTTGGCCATATATATTCAAATTGGCCAATAATCCATGAAATATCTTTTTAAGTAATTGTGTTAACACGAAGGATCTGCGGTGATTCCATAATATCTCCGACTATTGGGGGATATAAATAAAGTTGACAACAAACGATATCGCAATGTCTTTCACTTTGTTAACAAATGTTTTATATTGAAGTTCTAGCACAACTGCTGCAAGTATTAACGTAAATTGCACAGAGATTTTTACATTGTGTTTTCACCCACCTGGATGTCAGGGCTGGACCGTGCTCTTGCGACACTGATTCCATGTGTCATTAGTAAGCGATGCTGCAGCATTTTGATTTGTCACACTCTCTCTTCCAGAACAGAGACATGACAGCTTAATGATACGGTTCACATTTACAGAGACTGCAATAATCCTGTCAGTAGGAATGCTTTCCTGTTGCACTTTATTTATTTATTATTTGTCTTATATTTCCTCTCCCATGCAGTCAATGTGATCTTTATTTTTTAGTTTAGTTCCTTTTCACAAATGTGTGTCTGATTGTCTATCCACACTTCCTCTTTGATTTTCACTTTCAATCAGCACCGCACTAATACATCTGTAATTGTGCTACATCAATAAAAGAAACTGTGGTCGGTCCAGGCCCACTCAGTCCACATGTGTTCTTTAAATGCAGAGGTGGTGCTCCACAAAAACCTTGAGGGGACATTTAAAATGAAGCATTTAAGCCTAAGCCTCATCTTTGAAGGAAGGAGGACAACAACATATTATCCAATGCTTCCTTTCCACCAGGTCCCCACAAAGATTTAAGTACAAGAACACACACAGTACCTCGCCAGAGCAGCTCTTGATCGCTCTCTAATGGATAAAAAGAAAATTTCACATTTCTATCTGTGCCAGGGATAATTGTTCTAGAAAATCAAGGTTTTCAAGCAATTTTCTGAATTACTCGTCTGATTTTATTTGTCGATTAGCTGAAATGCTTCCAATTAGACAGAGTGAGGGGTATAGGCTAATCTATCACTAATTTAATCTGCCTATTTTTTTCTTAAGGAGGTATTTAAATGTGCAGTTTTAGTTCTGCTTCATTTATTGTAGATTTCCTTAAATACTATTTCGTTTGAACTATTAAACCATTTGATATTTTGTAAAAGGTGTCACTATTGGTAATTTTGTTATAAAAGGTGCAAAATTGCCTTCACTGTATGTCCAATGGATAACCAGGCTATTAATACTACTATTGGAGAAGTTGATAAATACTAATAGTAACTATAAATAGCAATCAGAGAGCACAAACCTCCGCCAAGGTACCTCAGGAAAAAATTCTTGTAGATTTCTCCATTAATATCTGGGTTATTGCCGGCCTCTAAATGTACCCACAACGCCAACAAACTCTCTGAGCATCTTTCAAATACTCTGTGCCTGGCTGTCTCTTTTCATTCCACTTCAGCATCTCTTTTAAGCCCACTGAGCCACCAGAGTCTGATAATGCATGGATGGATTGATTGATTGATGGATGGGTGTGTATGTTGTATTGCACTGAGAAGCCACAAGAGGGAGCTAATAATAACTAATAATCTTTCCTTGTCACACAGTACAACTGAGTGAAATGTATCCTAGCATTTAACCCATCCCTGAGGGAGCAGTCGGTGGCCCCTGTGAAGGACCCAGGGAGCTGAGTTTCAGGGCTCTGCTCAATGACCCATGGCATATTGCGTTAGGGGCCGGATTTGAATCCTGGTCTCCTTGTTGAGGGCGCACTGCTCTACTTCTGAGCTACAACCTTCCCAAGTCTAAAAAACTACCTGAGCTCATCAGTCTTTCAAGGAAACTAACATTTAGTCATGGAAGGGTTAAGCAGTTTTTGGCAGAAACTTAGTGGATTAACTCAAGCTCTCTACTTGTAGAAATTTTAGGTAATTGCACTTCATTTATTTGTTTGAAGATTCTGCTTCATATTATTTATTCTCCACTACATTTCAGGGGGAATTATCCCACTGTTTATTCCGCTGCATTTGCCTGAAAGCTATAGCTACAATCCCAATATGATTTTCCGAAGGTGAAAAGTTCCAATACAAGTTGACTAATCTCAGTTACACCAATTTATTTTGGCCTTGGCATATCAGAATGCTGACGTTTCGGCCAAGTGGCCTTCTTCAAAGCATGAAAGAGATTGGAGATCAGGCAATTTATAAACCGGTAGTGCTATTCAGTCTCATGATGATACTTCCTGAGATCACAAAGACTTCTTTCTTTGTTCGTACTCACTGAATCTCTTTTTAAATAATTCAGTTGATGAAGAAAGTTTAGCCTGTAGCTTGACATAATCATAAGATTTTGGGACAGTCTCAATTTCTGTACAGGCTTTTAAAGGGCTTGATGTTTGTTCTCTTTCTTCTTCTTGAATTCTGGATCGGCCACGTAGGCTGGGGCAATAATTTGTCTTCCTGTTCCTGGTCAGTGCAGTAAAATGTAGATGCCCCCACCTCAGACAGATTCAAATCAAACAATGATTTGGCCATGATGGAGATTGTCCTTTTGCTGTCTTCTGGTGGGAGTTGCAGTCGAAAACCAAGGTCAAGATATTACAAGTTGTAGTGTTTCTTAATGCAAGCAGAGTATTCTTCTACATTTTAGACGAAATAAAACATTTAAAATATGTTTGATTTTCTGGAAAACGCATCACCAAGCAACTGAAAACAGGATTATCTTCTCAGAAGTTGACTTAGATACATGGTTCTCAGTGATATTTTAAAAAGGACAGTGGTTTTATAGATTAAACTACTCATCGGCATGCACTTCATGAAAGAAACCATCAATGTTGTTCGTATTATATCTTTTTTTTTTTTTATGGAAAGAACTAATTAATTGCTTATTTTTAAAAACAAGAGTTTGATTGTATTAATGTAATAGTAAATGTTTTTTTGGATTGCATAATGTTGCTAAATAGGATGGATGCATATTTCAAATCACACTGCAAATCTTCAAATGAAGAAAAATTGTCCTTTATTTTCATTTTTTCTTTGCACATGGACTGTTACGAACTCCTCTGGGGTTTTTGCTAGGACCCAAATGCAGACGCGTACGCCGTAGAGCAGGTGCAAAAATATTTATTTTTACCAAAAGGGCAGGAGAGAAGGATATGTGTATATATATATATATATGTATGTGTATATATATATGTGTATATATGTATATATATGTATATGTATATATGTATATTTATATATGTATATGTATATATGTATATATATATGTGTATATATGTGTGTGTAAATATATATATATATATATATATATATATATATATATATGTGTGTGTATATATATATACATATATATATATATATATATATATATATATGTATATATGTATATATATATGTGTGTGTATATATATATATATGTGTATATATATATACATATATATATAATTTAAAAAAAATCATGCAACAACATCAATAGGACAATTTTGTGCCGAGTGCTTTGATTAGAGGAAAATATCAGGATTTTATTTTATATATTTTGTCCATATTGTATCTAAGTCTGTATTTGATCTCATCAAATATTCTAACTTATTCTGTCCAACAATACAAATAATGATAATTATCACGTGTGCAAACAGCAAATCCACAATTAAATGGCTAAAACTATGGAATTATGCACTGATTATCAAATAAGTTTAACCAGCTTTAGATATTGACTATATATTCAGCTATTTAAAATTCATAAAGATAATAAGCGGTTTCTGTAATCAACATAAAACTCATAATCATATTATGATTATGTTAATATGAACTATGTTTCCTAAAGTGAAACCCTATTTTGCTCTGCCGTCATTTAAATGTTCACTTCCTATATCCATCCCAGCATTGTATCATTGTTTTTTCACATCAATCTATTCTTATTAAGCTCTTTTTTGATATAACTTTACAACACACCACCATTGTTTGAACATTATGTTTTATTTTGTTCAATATACAATTTATTTCAAAAATATAAACTCTAAAATAGACCATTTCCATTCCTGCTCTATAAAGTCACAAAAAGTTAATCGAAAAAATATCCGTATTCTGAATGACAAAATTAACATTCATGTAGTCTGCGAAACAGTTTTAACCAAGACCTTCACTCAATCGTCTCAAACATTAAGTTACACTTGTTTCCACTCTCTTGCTGACAGCTACAAACACTGATGTGAGTAGTCAGGACATTGTTACTTCAGCTGATTCAAACTGGCAACAGTGAATTACAAATCAACTTTTGGCATTTTTTGATTTAGTTTGAAATTGGTGAAAGAGAGTCGACGTCCATCTTATAGTGAATTATGTTACCCACACTGAGTTAAAAATAAATGTTTAATGTTCTTTTATGTCTTTTGTAAAGAAAAGGAAATATTGTGTAGTGAAACGGAAGCTATTATTATTCCGTCTTCTTGTACCGTTGGTGTTAACTTCCATTGAAAGTCCAGTTTCAGACCAGAGGTTTATTTTTTATAGATATACATGTATATATATGTGTATATATGTAATTCATTTTTTTTGGGAATGGTGTGTAGACAAGTCTTATCTTATATTATATTAATCTTATATCGGCCTCATTTTAGCAAACAGCTGCCGTGGTTTTAACAGTTAACTTTGGATACAATGGAAGTCTAATTCAATGCTAGTTAAAGGTCACTGATGGCACTGCACTGTAAAATAAGGGAAGGCAAGATTTATAATCCTGCGTCAAAAAACGTATTTCCAAATTCAGCTCACGATTCCAGCAGTCAAAGTTGTACAAATCAAGCAAGTTTCTTTCAATTTCCCGACATCATCACCCAACATGATCCAAAAATATCAACCCTGCAAGATAAAGCACCAGTTGTTTTTGAATATCTGGTGAAACGGCAGCACAGAGAAAGTTACTGCTCATTCAAGCAGTTGCTTGATTCATTTACAAAGTGCGAAAAAAATGCTGAATTAAGAAAAATTCCAGTCCTATTTTGAGCAAGGTGAATGTGTGAATTTCCTCTCATATTTTACTTATCATTATTTGATTACCCTCGAGTATAGTACTTCTATGAAGGGACTGTGTTACTGCCTGTATGAACAAATGAAAAAAAAGACAAACACTCGCAAGAACTCCCTCGAAGGAAAATAAAATATTGTTGGTAAGTATTGTGTTTTAAAAACCAACTTAATGCAAAAAACGAAACAATTTCTTTTCCTATTTTTTCCATTAGATAATTCCAACAGTGTCTGAGACAAACATTAATAAACAAACCTACTGTGGACTCAACTTAATTCACCTCTCTTTTATCATAAAGTTACTGTAGGTTTTTAGTCTGGGTCAATCCGCTATAAGCCACTTCGGTAAAGTAGTTTGTGCAGAACAAAAAATTACACGATATAAACTCTTTTATGTAGTTTAAGTTCGGCTGTGGAAAAAGGAGATGATTACGTATTGTTGTTCTGTTTTCTACCCAAAAGCTACCCAAAACGAAGGACTCTAGAAAAGTAATCTAACAAACAGACAAACAAAATGTTTTTAAAAAGTTAAAGAAATGAATGATTTAATTTAAAACAAGTAACAAAAGCTTTGAAGTGAACTTGGGAAAGAAAGATTCACAAAATTAGAAAGACAAGATGGAGCAATCAAAACAGCATGAAAAGGTGACAAAACAAATATTTATCTCATCTGCACATACAAATATACATTAATTAACTGTTAATTAACTTAAAATATCTATTTGCACACATTTCCTTTACACACCATAATACAGTAAATCTCTTTAATCATTTTGACTCTACAAGAGGACAGAGAGAAAATATCAAAACCCAATGCTGCATTAAAAAAATCAACATGTCGTATTTGTTCATAAAAAGCAGTTGATCTAAAACAAGAGGTAGCTCTATAAAAAAACAAAACGTGTTTTTCCTGCTACAGGAAAATTTTATTAGAGTAAATAATTTTATATATATATAAAAAAATCAGACGGATGATATTTCTATATATTTGTATAAAAAGAGCAGGGAGGTTGACCCATGCTTCATCATAGAGAGCTGCAGCAATTACTGGTGATCAGCAATATGTGGGTTGAGTTGTATAGAGAAGAGTAGAAAAGAGGGACATTTAACACTGAGTCAGATAAATCAGAAAACAAATTGTGAGAAATTTACTCAGACAAGATTTTGAGGAAAGAAAAAGTTAAAGATTCCTTATTAGAAATATATTGTTATGTTTGCTTGCGTTTTTTCCTAGTGTGTTCACTAAACCATCTAACCTACCACAGAACACAATCTTCAAAGAGAGAGTTTTACTCGCGCTGCAGGATTTGCATGGTGGTATTAGCTGCTTTAGAGAGATGTTTCTGATCCTCTGCTCTTCCAGTAGAAAGAATTATCATCGTCTGGGTCCATTTCAATTCTAATTTGAGGCACAGACTTCAGCGGGCTCATCTCAGGACTGAAAGAAAAAATATATGTATAGTTAGCACATGTGCTTGGGTAAATACACTTCTTCCTCTCTTGCCACGAGGGTTGATTCGCTTCAGTATTTAAAACTGGAGCTGAAGCCAGCAGCTGGTCAGCTTAGCGTAACGATTTGAGGAAGTAGCTAGCCTGAATGAAATGATGAAATGATCACGTGCAGGATGTCACTGCCGCTGGAAAATGAATAGTTTGGTACATATTCTTGACCACAAGGGTATATCCCTGAAAAGTCGCCTGCGTTGTACAAGCAAGTCCCCGATTAAACACCTCATATTATATTTAAGGCTTTGTCTGAAAAACAATAGTTTTTTTGGAAATAAAAAGCTCCCCCTAGTGAGTAAAATATAAACTATTAGAGTAAAATATTTCACATTCATATGCACCAAATATGAATCTAAAATCCTGTTAACAAATGTATTATCAAGTTCAGTTCAGGGCTCCAGCAGTCCAAGTTGTACAAATCAAGTAGGTTTCCTCAAAGTATGTGTCCGGTTTAATCTGATGGTCATGGAGGCCTCTATGGGTTTTGTTACCAGACCATCTATTGGCTGTTAATCTAAGCATGACTGCCTGGAGAACAATTCTCTGAAATATAGATACATATTCTCCCTGAGTAAAATATGATATAAATTAGATCTCCTCAAGTAGATTCATCTGAACGTAATCTGAAAATCCCGTGTAAAAAATTTGAACAGTGTTTTTGGTAAAAAGCTCCTCATATTAAGTAAAATATGAACTATTAAAGTAAAACACTATAAATATATATATATATATATATATATATAAATATCTCGAGCAAAGTAGGTAATATTACTTTCATAAGCTCAAAAACGGAGTCGTGTCCTCGTGGCTTGGGCTCTAACCCATATTTAAGCGACCAACCAAACTTTGTTGCATTCCTTCACCTCTCTCACTCATCAACTGCAACCGCCTACCCTTTTTAACTCTGAGTGGGGGCTGGAGCCTATCCCAGCTTGACAATCCAAGTCAAAGTCAGCTGGGATAGGCTCCGCCACCATGCAGCTAATCTTGCTACTGGAAAACTTCCTTTTTGATGATGTGGAAAAAATGTAGTCTAGCAAAAGGTATATTTAATAGCGGAGCTGACCTTTAAAGTTCAAGTCAGCATTACATATTAGTTAGCTTGTCATTTGATCTTTTGTAACCTTTGATGCCACAGTCATGAATGAATCCATAACAAAATTGTTCTGTTTAGGTTTTTCCCCATTTACCATTTAATTTGGCCTGTCAGGTAAGAAGAGTTGGTAGATGTCGGGTTTCAAACTGCATATATTCATTTCATTTTCTCTCTCTCTCTCTCTCTCTCTCTCTCACTCTCACTCTCACTCACACAAATACACATAATACACAACACACATATATCTCACCTTGACAAACAATTTTCCTGGTAGAAGCGAAGCTGATTAGCACGATGTATGTCGGTCAAGGAATGATGGGGACTTCTCTGCTGCAGTAGAAAAAAGACAAACATTATTCTGCATCAAGCTAAGCTAATCTTCTCTAAAACGTCGTTTCTGAGAACCGTTTTCGAGTAAATATGAATTTAGGAAAAGATGACAAGATGATTTTACTATTAGTTTGAAGCAAGAGGAGGGTATTAGCTACAGTTCAGCCTCATGTAGATCATCAATCAGATTATCAGTCATTTAAAGATCATTTGTTACTCAAATCAATGACAAGAGTGATTGAATCTACAAAATCCACGAACAAACAAGGGGTGTCTCACGCACATTTGAGTGACGCCATGTTTGTGAAAAATAAGCGATTCATTGTTTTTCTTCAATTAAACTATTGTAAAATAGACTACTGAATTACAATAATAATTTTTTTTCCATTTATAATCACTTATAATAATAAAAATAATAGTCATTATTTGACCAAGCGTTGTGGTATTTGAACTGAATAAACGCTATCCAACGAACTTGCTGTTAAAGTTTGACAGCAGATTAATCCTTTAATCACTTGTTATTAAAGGAATAAAAAAAAGACTTTAACACTTTCAATATCAAAAACTCGTTACTTCAAAAATAAAGGTTTAAGGGTGTATTAATATTATTATTATTTTTTTAATTTATTTATTTAAGTGTACCAGTGTTGATGCCGTGTTTGAAAGAGTTTGAGATCAGAGGGGGGTTGTGTCTGTTTGTCTGTAAATAAATAATTTAGTCCCTGATGCACTGAATCCGGATATGGAGAAGATTGTCCCCCGCCAGTGGTCAGCATCTCGCTTCTGTGTTTCCGAACATGTTTTTCAACCTCAGATTTGAGATCAAACTACTTTTGTTTTTCACTTCTTCTGTTGTGCGGCCCCCTGCAGAGTCAGGGTTCACTGTAAAACATCCCATGCATATTTTGTTGTGTTATTTTATATCCGCTACTGACACTGCCAAACTCTCTCCTCTTCAGATCTGCTGAAATTTTTCCACGGTTGGAGTCCGGTGCTCCACTGTATTTACACTTTCTCTTGGGCATTTCTTCTTTTTTGCACCTGTTTTTTGATGCATCAGCAGGGCGTTTACCTATGCTAATTAGGAACACAGGCACCAGCTTACATTCAAAGTGGGATTCACCAAAATAACAACACAGGTTCGAACATTTTGAAGGCTTCATAAATCTGATGTTGGTTTTCTCTTAGGAGTCTTCTTATGAAGAAAATACTTCAGAAGATATTGGTGAATGAAGCCCATAGCCCTTTAGCTAAGGATATTTTACAGAGGCTGAAATAACTAGTGTACCTGTGTTTTTAAAATCTTAATCAGTGAAATCAACAATAAATATGTAAAATAAGTCAGTTGAATACGACATTTTTCATACATTAGGTCAAAGAAGAATTAAGAGTTAATTAAGAGAAGAGTTAATTTCATGCATTTACTGGAATACAATAAGGAGAGAAAAACATGCAGTGAGTGGAAGAAAAAAACGATAAAACAACATCCACTGTTAGTCACATCAGAGAGTAATCAGAGACACAAAGAGAGCAGAAGAGCCGGACAGGATGAAGAGGAAGGTGCAGTGCTCCTCCATTTCTGCAGATGGTGTCGGTCTACTCACTGTCAGAGGCCTTATCACCTAAGAAGGGCTCTTGCTCCATCATGTCCATGGGGATTTTAATGCTGGGAATATTCTCATTGTAAGGATAGTCAGACTGTTGGAGAGAGCAGACACATGACCTGAGACAGGACATTCATGGCGGTCGTTGTATTAGCATCTGTGCTCAAACCTCTGAGGGCTGTCAGTATCTATCCACGGAAAGATACGAGCCATTGATCAACAAGCAGGAAGTGAAGCTTGAAGAGCTTGCTACTTGTACTTTCCTGGTTGCCATAGGTAAAAAGCAGTGAGATTTGTGTTGTGCAGCATCAAGTCGTTTGGTAGAACCTGGTGTCTTTATGTTAGTCGTAAAGTTGCCAGGGGCAAACACTCAACAGGTCTGATCTATACGTCAACTTCATAACAATTCAATAAACTGATGTCAACTTGACGATTTACATAATCTGGACTCAGTATAGTGTATATAATCAACAATTTAACATAACAGCCAAAAACTATATATAATTCAATGTCAGTGATATCTTTTTAAAATGTAACACCTGAAAAACTAGCTAAAACTATCCAACCTAATTTTAATTAAATCAGCTACTGTAAATAGTTGCTGCAAAGCATGTATGAAATTTCATTTAAGTCTTTCCAGTGGTTATTGAGGTGATATGAATACAGTGTTCCCTGTTGTGTAGGTACAGACCACACAGTTCGGCGGGAGCATAAAGAAAAACCCAAAAAGCAACCTGAGGGCACCCAATTTGACAGGCTGGTGGATAATTAAATCTGAAGGATAATTAAACCTGAAAAATGCAGCACACATTGAGTAAGGCAGCATCTTATTAAGCTACACCTCTAATGTGTATAAATGTTTAGAAATATGTTTAATTTCGACCATGATTAGGTGACACTAGATAGTCAGAGCTAAGATAGAAGCAGTTTGGATCCATACCCAGGACCATTCCTGACCCAATTAGATCAAAAATACTGTAACTCCTGGCTCGAGGGTCAGCTAATACAAACTGAGTGGACCGATGATTACCCAGCTTATGCACACAATTGTTTAAAACTTAAAATTCAGGGAAGATGACGAAGACTGTTTGATCCAACTTGTGCTAAATCTTCCAGAAGACACCTGAATGGAGAATGTCGGAAATGCACTTATAGAAACATAACATATAATCTGACAATCACAGGACTAAAACACACATATGAGAGAGAGAGAGAGAAAGAGAGAGAGAGAGAGAGAGAGAGAGAGAGAGAGAGAGAGAGAGAGAGAGAGAGACCCCATTATGTCTCTGCTGTTTGAAGGATTGAAACATCTGTAGACCTCTTGCGTATTGGTTAACAATTGAATAACATCTCATGTCCTTGTGCAGAGCTGGCAGCGAGGCTGGAGGGAGGTTGTGAGTTATTTCAGAAGATACAAACTTATTGCATTCCAGTACGAATAAAACTTTAAAATCCTTACGTCTTCAGCGTCACTGTCTATGCTGCCTCGTTTCTTCTTTTTTGTCTTCTCATCCTCTTTCTTTTTCTTGTCTTTCTCTGGGATGACATCATCTAGGAAGCTGAGGTCATGCTGAGAGAACATGTAGTCCATTGCTTTTCTGACGGCTACCAGAGCAAGAATCTAACAGCAGGAGAACAACCGGATTAGAATGGAATGAAATGTGACGCAATATTTGAATAGTCAGGTTTAAGAGAATAAACAGCCTCGTATATAAATGCCCTACTTACTTACTGCCCTTACCCACTCATTACTGCTCATTTATCATTTAAAATCCTTTAAAATGACAAGTTAAATCTTATTTTTGTTGATTGTTATTAAATTGAAACATGAAACATTAGCTAGTAACACTAACAAATATAGATGAATGTAGATGTAATTTTTTGCTCTTGCATTATTATGAGTTTATCATTACTTACCGCCTTTGGCTAGTATCAAATCTCTAAACATGATAATAAATCAATCTACAACAGCTGATTGGAAACTAAAAACAGCTGAAAGTTAATTTGTCATATTGCGTCAACGATAAACCTCACTGACTGAACCTTAATATTATTGTCTTTTACCATGACAGGGAAAATGATGGCAGCCACAGTGGACTTGAGGATCCAGAGCAGAGCCAGGCAAAGGACCTGGATGAAAGTGAAGAGATGGACCTTCCTGAGGGGAACGTGTCGCAGGTAAATCAAGTCTGGCTGATGTTTTGCTGGCATCAGAAGCAGCTGGATTCTATCCATAAACTATGGACAAAGTTGGAAACAATCATTATAGGATGCACTGCATGCATGAATATGTCAGAGCAGAGTGGGTCAGCAGCTTGCATTGCTTTCTTCAATACTCAAACGTTCTTCTAAGGGACTAACATCCAAATCAGATGCAACTAAATTAGTGAGAAAATGTGACAGGTAAAAACAAAAATAATAGTTTGATTTATTATAGTTATAAAATGTTTTTTTTTTATCTTTTGATAAGAAGAAAATAATATTTACCTGTACTCCATTGAGAGAAGCCACTCCCATGTATAGGAAAACTCCATACAACACTGGCATGGGGATAAACTAAGTAAAACAGAAAGAAAAAGGGTAAATACATCTTAAGTGCTCAAGTAAAAATCCCCTTCCAGAATATTCATCTACAGAGTGAAACAAATATGATAAACAGCTGGGATTTTTAAATAAGCTTAAAACTTAGCCGGAAAAGCAATGTCTACGATACTATGATTGAGTGGGATTAGATGGCTTGTCCCTTTACTTTATGATGTAAAGTGTGATCAGATTAAAAAATAAAACAAATTTAATCAAAAAATAAAATGTTACGATGCTCATAGAACCAAATTTTGTCAAAAAATGATGTGGTGATACCCAAAAAATTTAAATGCCCTTAAAATGGACTGTAAAAGGTCAGCACTGAAGAAAAGGAAGGTAAAAAAGTTGTTGAGAGTATAATAGTAGCCAACCATCACCCACTGACAGCCATTGACTGCAAGGCTTTTTTGATGGTTGTAAAAAAACATCTCTCCTGTATATTTGGCAAATATTTTCTTATGCTGAAGTAGTGGCTGGGAATGGAGGTTGATGAGTCAGCAATAATCTTGGTATACATCGTCACATTGGAGGTTAATCTGTCCTCAGAGCTTTGAGTTCTTTGCATATTCATCTACTGTGGACTGCCGGAGAGTGTAATAGTGTACGAGGGTGTTTGTAGAGTGACTGATAACAGAGATTAAAAAACTTAATTACACTCATCAGTCATAGTATCAAAGCTACCTGCCCTATATTGTGTGGGTCTTTTTTTGGTGCCAAAACATCCGTGTGATGCATTCTTACTCCTGGAAACTTGACATCAGGACAAGCATTTATTCTTAAGAATACATGTACAAGAGTAGCTCCTCTGTGAGATCAGAAAACATGGATAAGCCTTCTCTTCGTGTGCATCAACAAGGCTTGGGCTTGCATGAATCTGTCGCCATCATCCTTCTTCAGACCACGTACTGACCTCAACAGACAGTTCTGGAGATGCTATGACCCAGTCTTCTAGCCATCATAATTTGCTTCTTATTAATGTCCCTCAGAATTCCCACTTTTTTCTGCTTTAGGCACATAAACTTTGGGCACGTATTATTAACTTATTGCCTAACATCCCACCAAATGCCGTTTCTAGATAATCACTCTCATTCTGAATTAATGTTATTAATTCAGAATGAGAAGTCATTCTCTGAATTCTCATTCAGAGAATGAGAATTCATCCTCTGGCATTCAGAGAAGGAGAATTCATTCTCTGAATGAATTCAGACAAAATTCCGTTTGTCTGAATTTTTGGATTCAGACAAACGGAATCAAAACATTAACCTAGCAAGACATGGCTTTCTTAATTCCTCATTTAAATGTTCTCTTCATTACTGACATCTGGCAAAGTGGTAACCTGGAGGTTTGCAGTTAAGATGAGGACGAATGTTCTAAATTCTCAAATATTTAAAATGTTGTCAAAATGTTTCTTTTGTTTTTTTGCCACAAATAAGTTTTTGAACTTGTATGTTTAAAGTAATTCAAGAAGACTTAGTCGATTCTCATTCATCCAGGTCACTCAATCCATATGGGTTGAAACAAAAGCAACTGGACTTGTGTTTCGGCTTGACAACGTTTCTGCTCTCCCAGAGGCTGCAGAACTGAAAAAGGCTTCTTGGATGAGACGTGAAACGTCTTTAAGCTGAAACATAAGTCCACTTGCTTTGGTTTCAACCCACATAGATTGATTAACCGATATAGATCAACTTACAGTCTCTCATTATTTACCTTTAAAATAGGAGACATGAATACGGACAGTCCTGTCAGGATGAACACCGTCACACCAGTGACCCGTTGCTCTCTGGAAAAAGAGGGAGGACACAGTAATCACAAGAAAAAAACATTAGTTGTATAATAATTCATGATTTGGATAAAGGTGCTGATAATTAGCGGGCTGTCAATAATTTCCTACACCCAACATCTGAATTAAATTGAAGACTGGTTAAGATGTTAAAGAGTCTCATAGCTCAGCTTACAGATATCAAAACGTGGTGAACAAATAAAAAAAACACGTAAACAAAAAAAGTAAAAAAGTAAGAAGGAAATAATGAATCTCTACCATAATCGATGAAAAGCAAAGGAAAAAATTGCACACGTACAGAAATAAGAATCATTAGCTGGACATGGCACTAATGGACCTCACAGAAGTTTCAAAAGGAAGATGTGATTCATGTTCTGGTGTAAAACAATCATCTCAATAACAGCCATACTCTATTGTTTTGAATGCTTGGTTTGAGGATCATCTTTTGAGGTATTCAACAAACATTACCGCCCAAAAATATCTCACTTAACATTTTACCATCATTATAATTTAATCACCAAACAATTTTCAAGAATCTGTTAAAACAATCTTATTTTGATACTCTACCTATACCTGCCTCAACAATATATAGCACTGCCTATCAGTAACGTCTTCATCATCAAGTTGTTACCTCGGCTAAAGAGGTTACGTTTTGAACCAAGTCAATTTATTTGTTTTTGGTTCGCTGGTTGGTTAGTTTGTGAGTAGCATTACACAAAAACTACTGGATGGAATTTCCTAAAATGTTGTGAAATGTCCTCCTGAAGGTTAGGTATAACTACAACAAAAGACAGGTGCACACATCTTATTTAACTCAATCTGCATCATTTGTTGGCATCTCATCTTTAGATGGCGCTACAGCTACAAAGTAAATTCTATTTTACTGAAAATGAGTTGCAATAAATCTGACTGCTTCATAAGGCTTATAATATAGAACATGCTTTTGATCATCTGTACTTTACTACATTTATATTTAATCTAACAGGAAATCATTAAAAATATTTTTTTTCTAAGGGAAACATGCTTATATGCTGCCATCAACATGCCATTACATGTATTTGTATGTTTTGTAGCGCTGACTTAATCAGAAGAAAACATGACCTAATATTAAAATGCTCAGGTTATGGAAAACACTCTCAAACACTTTGCAGCTGTCTCACCTCACACCCAGGAACTTTGGCTGCTCCCCAGGAGCCGATGTTTCGGTTTCCATTTTCAGACTGTCAATGTGAGCAATAGAGATAACAGTGGCGGCCACGTACCACGGCAGTCCCATGAAGGAGCAGACCACCATGAGAACCGACACCCAGAACAGGTCCAGATGGTAACCGGCCCCTTTCTGGATAGACGACAAACAATGCCCTAGGTCAGGAATTTGCATTTTCAGGCAGACAGTCAGGATGCAGAGACAGGCAAACCTAAACCCTAAAACACAGCTCTTGCAGGGTTAAAATATTTAATATGTTGTTTATTCACTATTCATTCAAAGTCATCTGAAAGCATTTATTATAGAAGAAACCAGTCGCCCAGCCAAATTCAATATTTCTGCTCAGCCTCAGCTGTGACACTCTGGACATCTCAAGTAGTTGCTTTTGAAGTGAACTATGTTCAGCCACTGCCATGAAACATCTCTCACTCCCATGAGAAGAATGATAACAATATTTAGCTAGAGTGTGAAGGGAGCTAGTGACCTGTTTAAGCTGCAGTTTATTGTGGGAAAAACATGAAAATCCTCACTACACAAAAATAAGTTAAGACAAACAAAAAGGAAAACCATACAAAAGCCAATAAATTAAAAAAGAAAATTAGAAAACATTTGGATGTCTTTAGATTAAAATGTCAGTTGAAGCTTGGGCAATACGTTGCAAATCATCCTACAGGTAGAAGAAGAAACTCCATATTCTCAGCTGCTTCCACCACATACACACCATTCAGGATCACAATGTACAAAAAGTATATATTTTGTGAGTAAGGTTCCTTAATTCTTCAGTTAACTTCTTCAAGTCAGAAAAATGTCAGGGCTGAGGAAAGATCTGGCTACAATTATCATTCTGGTAACGGGAAAAGGACTCTGAGGTGTCAACATTTATAAATGGGTTTCATTTAGCCCAGAATGCAGTGACAGTGGAAATTTAAGACATGGTATAACAAACTGTCAAAAAATAGCAACAGCTGACTGGCTTTTTTAGAGTCGTACCACTACAGCTAGAGTTTGGGACACTGTGCACTCTCGATGTTTAAGATTTTAGCTTGGAAGTTGTTTTTTTTCCAAATTAAAAAAAACAACTGGGACAATAGAAAACACACATGTAGTGGTATGGAGGAGAATAAAATTGAAAATTAACTGAAAATACTGGAGTTGGCTAATGGCAGGCCGGTACCAGTCAGACTAACCTTCAGCTTGTGCTCCTTACGGTTGACAATCACAGCAGTAATCTGTTGGTCCATGAAGATGAGGATGGTCACGAGGAGGGCTGGAACAGCCGATACAAGGTAAACCCACCAAGGGTTTCCTCCGAAGGGAGGCACAAACCAGCCCCTGTTTGGACTTGTTGGCTATGAGTGAGAAGGACAGAACCTGTCAGTCAAAGTGACACCTGTCCTCAACACACAGATATACGCTGATATCTTTAAGGGTTTTCTAAATTTTATTAAATTAAAATGAGTAAATATTTATTAATTTTGCATTTCTGCAGGTAACTCTCTAAAACAATTTGATTGATTGATTCACAGTACATATTTTAACAAATGCTTTTTGCCAAAATGTCTTTCTACAAAGTGTATGAAGTTGGATGTCACCCATCCATCGGACGTCTAATAAGTGCAGCCCGCTTGGTATCTTGTTCAGGGACCTTGTATCAGGTGGAGGGGGGATTTAACCAACAATGCTACATTTATTAACCATTGCCGGCATCAAAATAACTGATTCCACATCCTGCCATTAAAAATCCACTGCTTTGGGATCACTTTAAAACATCATGAAAGCCAAGTTACACTGTGAGTGACTTAGTTTGTGCATTTGGGGTCATGATTTCTGATGTATGGAGGAATTCACCTTGAATTCACTTGGCACAATGAGCTTAGGTGTTTCGACTCCAACGAGCATATCGACTCCAACAAAGATCAGGATGGCCAAGATGATGGCAAAGTCACTGATGAGTTTCCTCACCTGCGTGAAAGTAAATACAAACAAAACTCTGTAATCAGTATTAAATAATTATCTAGCAGAACAACTGTTATGAATTATGTTGTTGTGGCTGGAGGGGGCTCACAGTGGTGGGGAAGAACGGGCTGGTCTTGAACTTCTTCAGACACATGGAGCAAGTGTATGTGCCAAAGAACAGGATGAAGGACATGAGGGTGACGTCAGGAACAAACTCACAGGCCTTCCCCACCAGCTCGCCATCATACTTCAAGCACTCCGTCTTTGTGAGCGACGACCACGTGGCATTCATTGGCTTCACCGAGAAAAACAAAGAGGATTGTGATCATCAAGAACTCAAGCGTGCAGTGACCCACAATAGCTAAAACAGATATGGGCCCTTACATATGAGGCACAGTGACATAAGATTTACGCGTGAGAGGCTGAGAGGAGCTGTCTGAGTAAAGAGAGATAAACATAAGCATTGGGCTTATCAGACTGTTCTAGTTTCTTTTTAACATTGTTGAAGTGACAACACAAACGTCTGTTTCAGTTTTCACTTATCTCCCTACTTGTAACTGTATATGATTTGTCTTTTGTAGATTGTCAGGCCAAAGTGCATCAGTGTGAACCCTGCTTCAAGCTACACAGTGATAAACAGTCCACAGAACAGTATTCTAGAAGCTGGCTTGAGACAGCATGCTGACATTACCATAGGTGCCCTAATACTCCAATAATGATCAAAATTCTTTATATAGAACTTTTCAAAAACACCGCAAATGGAAAACCGCACATGTGAAAGATGATCGGAATCCCAGTTTTATTTTTCAATGGAAAGTTACCAGATCAGTGTTGTTCCAGTACCAGACAGATGTACCTTCTAGAGGATCACCGATAATGTCTGTACTGTTCCCTGCAACGAGAAACAACAACTTGATTTCAGGACAGGTTTTTAACAGTGTGTATTATGCAATCCGTCATCAATGTGTCTTATTTTTCCATGAATTACAACAACAAGCAAAAGCAACAGGACTGTGTCTAAAACCCAGCTGTACGGGCACCATAATGTTCTTTATACATCAGATTAACTCAGGTGTTGAATGGTGATGCATTGTTTGTGTTTTAAATTAAATATTTTTGTTGAATGTAGCATGTAGCATGTACAGTAAGATAATGTACCAGCAGTGATCATGCACGTAGCACGATCATTAAGCAGACTAGTGTCACCATTGTTAGTGATCAAAAGATTCCACTCTTGGGATGCCCCTGTGGCTCTGTGGTCAATACACCAGCTGTTAACAACACTGTCCCAGTTCCAGTCCAGCTGGGGACCTTTGTTGCAGCTCTCTCCATTACTGCCCAAAAGCCAAATGCCTGCTGAACTTTGGTCTGATGCCAGCCAGGAGTTCCCCTGACTTACTGTTAATGCTACACCAGTCTGTTTAGTGACGTGTCAGCTGCTCGCTC
The DNA here is from genome assembly GCA_009660295.1 of Lophius piscatorius. Taxonomy (NCBI): domain Eukaryota; kingdom Metazoa; phylum Chordata; class Actinopteri; order Lophiiformes; family Lophiidae; genus Lophius; species Lophius piscatorius. The sequence continues at coordinate 24,197 of VRLP01004855.1, read as the reverse complement.
AACACAAGTCCTAATCTGTTGTTTCGACTTCTCCGGTATGCACTGTTCTATATGTGGAGCAGAATGGAGAGCAATGTGTATGTGTGTGTGTCAGAAAAACATTTTTGAAAGCAGCAGGGGATTACAAGTTGTTCAGCGCTGTATAGTCACACAACCACAAGAGATGTTTTACTCATAATAACCACCACACCCCTGGAAAAGTTGGCCATTTATGCCAAACCAGACATAAACTTAAACTCAACATCCTACAAAGCTGTAATTTCTCCTCAAAACGCTCAGATAAAGGGGGTTCAGTGGTTTCCTCATCTCTCACCCAAACAATCTCCTTGTGAAAAATATCTGCACGAGTGAAGAGGTCAAAGTCTACCTGCCAGACTCAAACTATTTTATACTGCTATCATAATAATAATAATGAACATTTAAACTGTAAAAATGATTTAACCATCCCTCAGCTCACAATTTCAATAAAACAATTGCAAAATCTTAGCTACGACGTTATTATGAAAACATGCCATCTTAGTTGAACTCAAAGCTACTCTCTAGGTGATGCAATACCCATGTATTTAATCTAAAGCAATGTGTCTGCATCCGTGGGGGAAATTCACACAAACATCTCACCTAGAAAAGCAGGAGCCATACAGAGGCAGTCGTACTGTGTGACATCTTCCAGCTTAAACTCAGAGTTGATGGGATAGTGGTGGCCCAATTTAAGCATCTTCTTGAAGGCATCATAGATAAAGATGAAGCTGATGAGACAGGAGAAGCCCTCCTCAGTGAACCGGGTGAAGTACTGAACCAAGTAGCTTGCGTCAGTGGCCACGAGCACCAGACATAAGAACGCCGACCACAATCCGATCCACAGACGGAACTCCAAGTAGTCAAATTCATTATCTCTGTATGAAAGATAGAAGAAAAACAGAACAAATGAACAGCCAGCATGAGATCCTGTTCTTGTAACCATGGAAACATGAAACCAAACAAATGACAAAAGTTCCTAAAATATCAAAATACACCACTTCATTACATGGGTGTTGAATGTAGAGAGTATTGTGAAAAAAAAAGTGCACAGTTTTGAGTTTTGCTCCGGAAATCAAATCCAACAACCTTCCTATATCCTTGCCTCACTTGTTTCTATAGGAGAACCACAATAGTTATGTCTATAAAATATCTAGATTTATGTCACTTGTTGAAATTAAGATTATGATTTTGAGAAAACGTATACTTCTCATTTTCTTTAAGAAAAACATCTTGTGTAATCCTTACTGGGATATAAAGCTTTTTTCTTTCTGACCATAAAAATGAGAATAACGTTTATATATATATAAACGTTATTCTCATTGTTATTGTTAGTTAGTTTTTAGTGTATATATTTATATATATAGATATAGATATAGATATAGATATATAGATATATATAAATAAATATATATATAGATATAATATTTATATTGAATATTTAAATAATTTTTTCCAACAAATGCTGAATCCAACAAAGACTGATCTCAACTGCTTACAGCATCTCAATATTAAATTTCACAAAACAACTTATCTGTTATCAACTTATCTGTTATGCAATTATTTACATTACATTTACGTCTCAAGAAATTGATTCATATGCTGCGGAATTTGGGAACTTTCATAACAAAGAGGTTTATAATAACAATGATACATTGAATTTGTAGAGAGCTTTTTCAAAAACACTCAAAGTTAATTAACAGGCAAAGAAATAAAAGAGAAAACGAAATTTCAAAAAAGGAGATTTTTCTTTTTTCTTACCAAACACTTTTTGTTTAATACTAAATTACTTTTTTCAAATCCAAGTCCTGATCTCATGGTGTAAATCGTCTTTGACTTCTAAACAGACCTTAGGAAAACATAGAAAATGAACAACGTACTTGCTGAACTTGAAGAGCAACCGTTCAAACACCAGAACAGGACCTGTGCTGCTGAGGATGGTGAGAGGTTGTCCAGCCAGCAGACAGAAAACCCCACCGGCGATCGCTGTGCCGAGAAAACTCTCCAAAACACCCTAAATAGATTAGGGGAACAGTCAGGGAATAACTGAGAGCGTGAAGGGAAAAGACTGTCCAAACATTTAAACAGTGAGCCTGACCTGCATGTTCTCTGTAGCATCCCCCAGCAGACCACCAAAGGTGATGGCGTTTGTCACAGTTCCAAGGTAAATAAACAAAATGGTCGACAAGGCCTGAATCTGAAATGCATCGGTGAAGTCACTGACAAAGAAAGGCGCTTTTCTTTTGATGTCAAGTATGAGACCACCACAAAACCTGAAAAGAGTAAAAACATATGAAGCACAACAATCACATATTTGGATATCTATTTACAGTATGGTTATAGAGACCTAATTACTATATAGCATGTATTTTAGATTAGAAAGCATGAAACTATAACTTCTTTTGGCGTTTTATTCACTTTACAGTACATTTTAATTCTCATTATCCGTTGAATTCAATTCTTATCACATACCACATTGGTTTTTCTTACAGAGTTTACAATGTCATTGAATGCACCATGTCATGTTATCCTGGTAAGCACAGACCTGTCCTACAGCCCAGCTATCTTTTCTAAATAAAAAACTATAATTTAAAATGAATAGGTTTTGGCCATGATTTCATACCTTCCAGTCTTCTGCAGCTCGTCCCCTACAGCGTGACCCCCGCCTCCGTGACCTCCATCATGAGGCGCGTCTCCATTCATCTGAGAGTCCCCTCCTGCATACATATTTTTCCTAAAACATATAATGTTGTTCAGTCTGGTAGGCTCTCTATGGATATGTTTATCCAATGCAGGTCATTTAGCTGAAAATATCAAGTATCTAATGATGTTGACACAGTTTTTTTTAGCATTTAAGCTGCAACAAAATAAAGTTTTAATAGAGAGCATGTTCTGATTAATCAGTGTTCACATAAATAGCTGAAACATTCCAGCTTTACAGAGTCAAACTGCAACTTCTATAAAACACTGCTGATTTTTTATATTTAAATAGTGGGATGTTCAGCTTAACACACTTCAAAGATTTTTGCTTTACATTTCTTCGAAAGTTGTTTTTAAATGTGTTTGTTACAGTGGCCCGTTACGTTTGAAACAAATTAAAAAGATTTGAAATTCCCCTACTAAAGGAAAACAAATTTACATTTTTCCTGTTCAAGGTCAGTGGGCTAGAGCCTATCCCAGCTGACATCCCCGGGCAAATCCTGGACAAGTCACCAGTTCATCATATAGAGATAGATAACCATTCATGCTCACAATCACTCCTACAGGCAATTTAAAGTCACCATTCCATGTACAATCCTTGTTTTTGGACTGCGGGAGAAGACGGAGTTCCCAGAAAGAACCCATGCACACAGTTTGGGTAGAGGTGGTTTTTGAAACTGGTACCGTCTTGTTGTGAGTCAGCAATGCTACTCACTGCACAACCATGATTCCCTGTGTCAATTCATATGAGTGAAATTTAGACACAATTGGGACTTATGAGTGGGTAGTTACAGACCAGAAACTGTGTTTTTTCCCAAAAAGCTCCCCCTAATGTGTAAAATGTGAATGTTTTATATTGAAATAATAAACCCACAAGATAGATCTCCTTGTGTGGATGCATATGAGCCATTTTGAACATATTCGGACCTATATTTGGGAAGTAACTGTCAAAACATGCATTCATTCATTTATATATTCATTCTTCATCCGCGCCCGCTTATTCTGTACAGGGTAACGGAGGCTGGAGCCTATCCCAGCTGACATTAACCAAAAGGTGGGGTACACCCAGGACGAGTCACCAGTTCATCACAGGACTGACACACAGACAGACAATCATTCATGCTCGAATTCACTCCTGTGGACAATTTAGAATCGCCAGTTCACATGTATTGCACAATTACGGTATGATATGAAAAATATAAGATCCATTAAATTGTTTTTGAGTTATCACGTTAACAGGAAGGGTCTGCGGTGGATGCGGCAAAGACAATTCCATATTATATAATATAATATAATGAATATAATGAATTTGTTTTCTATTAGTCTACCGTTATATCCAAGAAATCACTGCATTACACAGGGAGACTTATACCGACCTTTTGTCAGAGGAGGGGAGAGATTTTGGGGGCTCTATCCTTATAGTGGGGTCCCATTCTCCAGGAGGAAGCACGATCACCTCATCCAGGAACTCATCAATACCAGCCAACAGGTCTTGTCTGTCCTTGGCCTTATACGCAATGTCATGAAATATCTGGACACATATGGATGGGGACAAGGCACTGAAGTGTGAAAGTGACCTGAGAAAGCATGCGGTGAACTGTAATGTCAGGGCGAGGGTTATGTTTAGGAAGAACAGTGACATCTTACGCACCAGACAGCAAAAACACAATATTTATATAGAATAGCACTAACAGAGCTATGTAGACCTGGTCACCTCAAAACCTCTGAAGATGCATTTTACAACTGCAACATATAGGCTATGAAACCTCAGCTTACACAATACACAGAACTATGATTTTATCTATATTGTACAGCATGGGTCTGAAAAAATTCTAAAATGTGATTGTCTTCAATGAGCTGTGGCTAATTGTAAAATGTTTACCTTCATCGTAGAAATTATTGTTTTGCCAGCAAGTTTTCCATTCAGCAGGATTACACAAAATGTTATGAATACGTTTTGATAAATTGTTTGTGAAGGTAAGGAAGGAAGGGTATTAACGTTGGTAAAACACCAATAGATATTGTTGGTGATCCAGATTGATCCAGATCATCTGGACGGAGATTTTTTTTTCAAGAATTTCAAGATTTCTTCACCAGTTTTTACCATTGGTTAAAAAAGCTCATAGGAAATTCATAAAGGAATTCATATCGAAAATGTATTTTTCTTATTCATTGAAATATAATATAACAAAGCAACAGACTAACCAACTATGATCAAGTTGTCGCTGAAACTGTGCTGATTCAATTAGGTGTTCAATTGCATACATTTTCAAATATTGAACTACCATTAGTGAAATATAGATTTTCTTGATCATCTGTCAAACTAACAATTATTCCAATTTGATTTGAATTTCTAGAGTTGTGTTCAACTCTAGAATTGAGGTTCATCTATGTCGGCCCCGACAGCAAGGATGCATTCCTGAAAGAAAAAAAATCCCCTCCGTTGTACAAGTAATCCTCCTTGATTGAATACCACAAATTAAATGTGAAGGAATGTACAAAGAGCAATGTCCTTCCTAAAAAGAGCTTGCCCTAGTAAAATAAAAGTAAAATATGAACTCTAGTTCCTCCTCACACTAAGGTCTATGTGGGTATAAACTTTGAAAATGATCCATCAATCAGTTTTGAGTAAGCGCATTAAAATGAAGCAGTGTTTATGGCGGCAGCAGACTCAGTCGCCGCAATGACAATGACAGTATTTCAGCAGTATCCCAGTGCCTTAATGTACTGATACATTTTAGATTTTTTTTTCTGCTTTACATGTATCGGTGGATAGTCTAAAGGACAAAGAAGTTAATCTTGGCTCTTGAATCATAATATCCCAGACTTTTTTGGGATATAAGAAATACAAATAAATTTCCCTTTCAATAGAAGAACCAGAATGACTGAACATTATTATGAAACACAGCTTTGAAAAGACTTTTCATAGATAATAAAAATGTCTACTGTTCAGAAAGTATATAGAATAATCTTTGACCAGTTTAATCAGCGCGCACTATTATGAAATAAACTTAAATGCACAGAGCTTAATTGGAACAAATTGCTACAAAAGTTTGAGGACTTTATCATACTTTTAAGAAACATATCTGTTTGAATGCTAACTTTAACATAGACAAGAGTCTAAATAATTATCAAAGAGTAAGCGTTCCTGATTTTCTGTCTACTCTTCATGTTTTGAACGCGGTAAATAAGGAAATAATGGTTTGGGTATGAATATGATCAGAGAAAACCTGACGGGAAAAATGTAATTTTGATTCGTGTACCCAGGTTTCACATTCAGAAGTAGAACTTCACACAGATATAATGTGTGTTAAGGGCGTCGAACCTCATCTGACATAAGCGTGGCGATGGCTCTTCCAATCTCATGGTATGACTTGGCTTTGCCCTTGGGTCCAAGCAAGATGAATAAAAATCTGCAAACGAATCAAAATCAAATTTAATTCAAATGTTTCAATAAACTTTTAAAGGAACATGAGTATACATCCAAGATAAAAGGAGATAACAGATATTTCTAACTGCCTAGCACTATTTTTTATATTCACACCAGGTCAAGTGTTTGGTTTGGTAACTTTTAGTTGAGGGTTGGAGCATCATCACTTTGTCTCAGAGCTGCCTTACGTTTGGACATATTTACTCTACAGAACGCAGATATGTTGGTTTGACTGCTGCAGTACTTGCAAGGAGGTTGATGGACATACTGGAGAAGAAATTGGTGACTTGGTCACATAAAATGTCATTACTCATCAGAACTCAAGCCCTCTTCATTACAATCATTAATAATTAAAGAGTAACAGAAGGTGGACATCAAATAAATGCCTGTGACATTCAATTATTGTTGTACGGGATTTCTTAAAAATATAAGGAAAATACAAAATAACACAAAATGTGACCACCCCATGCATATTTTTAATATTATTGGGTGTTTTCTTAACACCTTAAAATAAGCAGGATGTGTATGTGTAAGGTAAATAACTACAGCTGTCTCCAAAGAGATTCTGGAATTTATAAAAAAGGAGCCAATCGTGAATCGCAGCCACCTTGTTGGAACAGGAACCTCTGTCAAGGCTCCCAGCATCACAGCTTGCTGCAGACGAACAAACGCCACAAATGGTGCGTCCAGGAAGTCCACCTCCCCCACAAGCACGTTGGAGGCTTCGGCGTCTCTCGGCAACTTCTTCATGAACTTGTTCTTCAGCTGAAGAGCACAAAAGAGAGGAACAGGGGGAGTCATTAAATGTTACGTTCTCACCAGCAAGCCACCCGATAGAGTGTGCACTGAGTGAAACAATTTATTTCAAACAGACAATCCCATTCAACTTAAATACCAACTCAAGAGGCTCCCGTGTCTTCTAAATAAGGCTATATGTCTCTCTGTCATGGCGACGTATAAAGATGGAGGTTGGCCACCTGCTGAGTTCCACACGTTCAACACTTCACCTCCAGAGGACGTTCATGTCTTGGGATTGTGTTACAATCAGTTCCAATGTTTGAACTGTTTGCTCCCTTTATCTGCCATGACTGTTTTCATCATTGATGAGTAGCTTCAGAAATGTTTTGATTTCTTTCATTCTCATCTCATTTGTAGTTTTGAATTGGGTGTGAAGATGCATAAACTAAAACAGCTTTTTTCCTAAAATATCTCAACACAGGTACTGTATTTTACCTGCAGCTTTCTAGGTTTAAAGGAAGATACCACTGTTTTTGCATTTTTAAGCCTCTGAGCAATATGCTCGTTTCGATATTATAAGCTATTTTTTGTGCCATTTCATGTGATTCTACTCAACCACGGATGGATTTTATCATCTATAGTCTAATGTATCTTCTTGAAACTGCTATGGCTGTTATTAAACGTGATGTAAGCATGCGTTGACATGAGTTTGGGAATGAACTTGCGATGGCGACACGTCAGGATTTGAAACTTGTTCTATTGTTACATCTTGTAATACAAATCCCTGTCTATTCATAGACTAAGTTATAAAACAAAGATTCTATTTTACTTTTCTTGCACTTCCAACATTCAATTATTAAAGAATATAGTCATCAGTAAGTCCTTAAGCTTCCCTCAATCATATTTTTTCTGTAATATCTGATCTATGTATTCCGACTTCACCAAACTTTACATATAGATTAATCATAGATTATATTAGATTGATACATTCTCTTCTTTTATTGTTCCCATGAAAATGAGATTTCACCACTTGAGGCTCAAAACAATGTAGCATGTGTCATAAACTGACGCACGTGTGATACAACTGACTGTTGATGACTCTAATTTAGTCCAGTAGCTTTACACAGAACACTTCCATGCCGGTCATATCTCATAAATGAGTTGTTTCCTAAAATGAAAGGTGGCTTAACTGTGAGAAGATTCTCACCATTAATAAATAAAACCTCAAAGACGATGGATCATAAATATATAGATAAGACTGTCATGGAAAATTACCTTGTTACAAATTGACAGCAGAAAGAAGGCAGCAAAGATCTACTAGGTACTAGGTTGCTTCCCTGGGTGAACTGGATGGACCTCACCAGTTTACCTCTCAACAGTTTCAGAGTCGAATTTTCCCACTCAATGTTTGTGATGGCTTAGCAGTAAACCGCTGAGTCTGTGTAGTCCACCCGAAGTCAACTCGGCAGTTGACCAACAGCGGAGTACTGTATGCTGCCGAGTACTCTTCACATTTCCTCTGTGGTGGTGTTAATGTGCCCCATCGCCCGCTCAAACCCCTTCCCAGTGAGGGACAGAGCCAACCTAATAATGCTAAATAAACAATAAATAAATAAATAAAAAGCTGCAAGCTGTAGTTTTAAATTTCTAATTATATTAATTATTATATTTAGCTTCACTGTTAGATGTCACAAAATTTCACACAATGTACCTTTATGCCTATTTTCCAACATATTTGGAAAAATGTCAAAAATGTGACGCCATCCTGTTGGAGCAAAGTTGGCTCAGCCTTAAAAGACATTTTCAGGTGCAGGAATTTAACTTGTTATCCGAAGAGGTTCCCCTGACCCATTCATTAAATTGTTACATTCACAACTTCTTCAACAAATTTTTCATTCAAAATCAATATCTACACAACATTTAACTATTTCACAGACATCAACCACAAATATTTCTGATTTAAACTTGATATGAATACAAATTTTATAATTTATAAAATAGAACTCCTCCCTTCAGCCGCCTCTGATACACATGCCTCACATGCTTCTAAAGACCTAAGATAAAGAATGTACCATCCATTTCTTATCCAAATGTAACTAAAAATATTTGGGGAAGCTATCATCTGCTCAACTAACAATATAAGACAAGATAATACGGATGTACTTTGACTCATTACCCCTTCTGAAACAAATTTGTTGATCTTGTGATTGGTCCAAATTAATGGAGCTGTATCAGTACAATAAAGCAAGGTGATAAAGAAAGATGACCCACAGTTTTATGTCGTTATCTGTGTTGTTTATGTTGCTCCGATAGGCTCTGCTTTGTTAACCACTTTAGTTTTTTGTTTTTTTTAAACAATATTAAGAAATTAATTACTTTTCCAGGGAATGGTGTGATAAGTTAAGATGTACCATTTGGAGTAAAAGTATTGGATAATGTTAAATGTGGCTTTATATTCAGCTGTGCCAGAATTTGAATTTATTTGGATAACACCACAATGGATTCTGACTGACTGCAGCCCAACACATAAACCACCTTTGTAAACAGATTTGAACATATCATTTATGTACAATAGTATGAGATCGATTTCACCATGCTTAAAAACATTTTGGGTAAGATTAAAGTAAAATGAAACACTTAGCACAGAGAATGGACTCCTATACCAACTAGCAGGAGAGAAACCAGTCGGTATAAACAAAGTAAAAAAGAAGAGAGGCTGGTTGTCTCTCTCATTATCAGGCCGAACCCAGATCATGCATGGCCGTCAACCTCTGGGAACTGAAATCCCATAAACCCATGACCTTCCACAGGTGAGATCTGAACAGATCCAATCAGGCTGTTGAGCTGTCTTGGCAAAGGGTTTGCCTGTAAATGAATGAGTCTGGAGGATTAATTGATGTAACCACACACACTCTGTGTGTGATCGCTGCCAATCGGCAAATGAACAAACGGCTGCCTTGAACTCTCATATTCTAGTATTCCACTTTTAGATTCAATTGAACTTACAGGGCAGGTGTGAAAAAAACAAGGCAGAACTGACTATGTGGTCACATCCTGCAACACCTCAATGCAATGGAAACTTTCTGCAAAGGAACTGATCTGTAAATGAACATGTTCTAGTGCTAATCCAATTCTCAAATCAGAAATCCACTTAACAATTAATGAGTTTAATGGTCAATAAGTCTTTTTACAAGCATTGCAAAAACAGTTTGTTCAGTGATCCAAGCGGAAGCGCTTCGACAATTCACAAGTGAAACATTATGTTCCATTAGGTATTTATAAATACACCAATAAGCCATAACAATAGCCTCAAACTGTGTTTGTTTCCCTTTTGCTGCCAAAACAGCTCTGTGATGCACCATGTGGTCTGACATCTTTCTTCAGGACAAGCTTCATGGAGCCTTTGGTACCCTTGACCTAGTGGCCAGTTCACCAGGGGTACTTCCTTGGGCCACTTTGGTTTGTACTAAACGCTGAAGATTAGGAACATGGAACAAAACTTTTAGTTGTGAAAATGCTCTGAGCCACTCTGCTAGCCATCCCCATGTGACACTTTTCAAAGTGGCTCAGGTCCTTAGCCGTCCCATAATTTCTGGTTCCAACACATCACCTTTGATAACAAAATATTAATTTGCTGATTATTATATCCCACTCCCGGACAGGTACAATCAGCTACAAGTAGTTATAATGTTATTACTCATTGCCACAGTATAGTATAATTTACTTTACGCCACCTCTGCTGTGAACAAGCGCCCACAGTCTGACTCCATCCCCAGGCTGGATGAAGTTCCATCTAATAATAAGTTAACTCATTAAATAATGATAGCCTGACAATCTGACCTTGTGGTCACCTTGGTCTGGAAAGGCAGTTAGATCTTTACAAACTTGCTCTTAGGTTATGTATTCTATTTAGCCCCATATTCTATTGTTTAATTGTTTTTAATTACTTGATGAGAATGCTGATGAGAATCTGTTTATTGTATCATTCACTTGTTTATACTGATTTCATCTTGTAATGGTGGTTTTAAAGTTGGCATCTTCCTACCACTTTTCAAAGCTTTACCATCTCCATGCACATTTTGTATTTACTCAATTTAACACAAAGCTCTCTCAAATCTCTATCTCCTACTTGCATACCATCCACTTGGCTTCTTGAGCATTTCTTTTTAAAGCTTATATATGAATAAATTACTTCTTAATCTGTAACACCTGGTTTGAGATGCTGGGGATAAACCAAAACGCTATCCTGGATTACCATTGACAGTCAATATGAGTAATTAATTTCCGTCCAGATTTGGATAATTCAGTTATTCATCAGAAAAAAAACATGATGAGACACTTTGAAATTGGCCATCATTATTGCAGGGAAAACTGGACGTGATAAAACAGCTTCATAAAATACCCGCTGCTTCATTTGTGGTGCAGTTAAATTCATAGACAGAATCCCATCAAACTTATATTATAGTATACATACATCACAAACAATGTCTAACACTGACAGAGTTTGATTGACAGGTTATCTCTGGCGTCTGAAATGCTGGAAATTTAAATTGAAAACAATTACAAATGAAAAAAAAAGAAAAAAACAAAACAAAAATAGATTTCCGCTATTAAACGATCTGATTGGCTCACCTGGTCTTTTTCCGGTTTGTCGGAAATGTCGTTCAGGCTACTGGAGGTCAGGTTCCGGTGAGTTGTGGTGGGACTATCTGTTAAAAAAGCATCAAACCTGAAAAGTTAGACCGGCTTCACCTTCACAAGAAAAGAGTGGATGTGAAAAAAAGGATGACAGAACTGAAGAAAAGACAGTGGCCCAGACAGTTTGCTCCACATGCAGCACCAACAATAATATAGTAATAGTGATCCTCATAAAAATTGTACAAAGAAACACGTTTAGAAAAAACGTTTTTTGTCCATACAACTAGACTGGAGGACTAATAACTTGCTACTATCTATTATTATTATGTCTGTTTAAACAAACCTTGAATTCAAACTGAAAATAACTCAAAAGTCCAACGACTTAAATACAATTAGCTAAAAATGTTGATTATGCAAGACTAATACTGATCCATCCAAAGTCAGGAGGCCGAAGTGATTAAATATATCAAAGGGTCAACTATAATGCCAAGAATGGTAAATATAATAATAATAATAATAATAATAATAAGCTATACTATTGAAAAAATCTGATCCACTTCCTCTCCATTTTTAAAACCAACATCCTCTACTAAGTGCTCCATTCATCTGAAGCAGATGGACAGCAAACTGATTGCTGCTCTGCTGACTCTCAGTTTCAGCTTGTCATCTCCAGCATTGGAGATTTGAGAGTCGAGTGTGACCTTACTTTAACCTGGGAGCTGTCAGCAATAAGGACGGTATCCTGAGACGTGTAAATCACAAGAATTGCAAATTCTGATGCCACTGTATTCTTTCATACACCTGAACCTCAGCATTGTGGGTAATAACATGCCTGTCAGTATGATGCAGCCAGTATGAATTAAGAAATAGAAGTACTTAAAAAGAGTTGATATGTTAAAGAAGTTTATAATAAATTGGATTATTGTTTAATCATTTCTCCATATAGCTATATATTGGAATAGAAAAAAATGTAACTAAAATCTCTACTACTATAATTTGTACTCGATATATTGGGCGTCACTGATAAATATATTACAATTTTACACTATAGGTTGTTCAGGTCTACATTCAAACTGTAGCTGACAAGTTTTCCAGTTCTGACACAAATCGGTTGTTTGCGAATGTGTTTGCAAACAAAAAGCTGTAAATTATTTACTTCTTACATTACACACATATTTAAAATATAAAACTAAAGCGAAACTGAATTAGAAGCAGAACTGGTCTCCAGCTGCAGTGTAAATATAGTCTGCTTAAAATGAACTTACTAAGCCAGTCCATACTGGAACTCCTTTGGGATTGCAAGTCCTCCATTGATATGTGACCTGACAGGCAAGTCACAGAGTTCTCAAGAGGACTGCGGGCTTTTAGTAGCAGCAGAAGGTTATCAGATCCAATCCAGGGAAGCAAAAAAGGAGGAAAGAGAGATGGAGGGGAAAGACGGCAGGAGAGTTGACAGCAAAGCCCACTGAGCCAAAGCAAGAGATATGTTAGGAGAACAAAATTAAGTGGCTGTTAAAAGATCTGTAAAGCATCATATTTAGCTGAGTGTTTAAAATATATGCGGAAAAAACTGAAAAGTGGCATAATCAAACAGAACACCATGGGTCACTGGAGTTAATTCTAGCCATCAAATTGAATATACTGGATGATATACTTTATCCAGCAGTAATTAAATAATGATAATAGAAACTCTTAAACCCAACCTATGATCTGGATAAGTGAACACTGTCTGAACTAGATAAACATAGGTACCTGTTTATCTATTATCTATCATGAAGAGGCAAATCTTTTCATGTCATTATAATAAACGTCTTTCTGAATCTAACAGCGGGTAATAATTGACTTGTTTTTTCCAAGGACCCATGGCTGATGACAGATTATACACATTGCGAACACAAAGACATCCAGGTATTAGTTGTGTTTAAATCATTTCAATGATACGCTTGTTTGTAATGTCAAGACATTAATATTAAGACATTAAGGTTGCCAATTGCAAAAGCAACATTAGATCTCACAGTTTTAGGGAATGATTGCATATTCTTTTTGCTGTGCAGCTCTATAAAGCCTGAGGAAAATATTCATTTCAAACTTTTACAAGTTATGGATACCAAAGACCATGCAGAATATGCCAGATTGTTGATGAATAAATTGAAATTCAATTTATAATCGTAATAAATGGCCAAATTAGACAATTCTGTAGCTGAGTGTGCATTTTGCACCAATCATAATTGCTCCTCTGTTATAAATTTCCTGGGAATACTTTACAAGAGGCAGAGATAATAATAATAATAATAATAATAATAATAATAATAATAATAATAATAATAATACATCTGATTTATAACGCACCTTACATTTGGATCAAATCTCAAAAGATAGCCCCCTGTGTGTTACATTCTACGTTTTTACATTTCAACAAATTCAAAAGCCTATTACGTGAAATACATATGAAGATATCAGTACCTTGAGAGACTTTTAAATGACAAGAACTCAATTTAACTCTCAGTCATACTGTATCCTATCAAAACACCGGGCCAAGTTTTATGATTTCTAACGGCCCTGAACTTCTCTCACCAGCGTCATGAATGCATTCACTACTTCAATTTGTCAGTGTTGATATTCAACTTGAAATTAGCTCTAACAATCATCAATCTTTATCAATCAATCTTTATTTATATACTGCCAATTCACAACAACTGTTGTCTCAAGGTTCTTTCTCAAGGTGCTTTCCAGAGAGGGCAGGTCTAGACCAAACTCTTTATATAATTATCTTACAGAGATCCAACAAATTCCTTCAACTCTTGCAGGCGTAGACACAATTTGTTTATGATCCGTTGAGATTTTGTGAGTTAGTACAGCAGTTTGCAGTGAGTACATTCAAAGTGCTGTTAGATATATAACAGATCTTTGTGAAGAATTTCATACGTCATCTACAAACTCTAGTTTCACTAGTTGAATGAAACTAAAATGACGTTGATGTTAAATGATGTGTGGGTCTAAATAATGTCTTAGTTAGACCCACATTTAGAAGCGTAGTGTCATTAATTCCTCTAAACTACTAGACAATACACCTCAGGTCCTAACTCCGAAACTTAAAAAAAAATCTAAATTAAACCCAGTAATGTATTCGTATTAATTTTGTAATATCAACTTCTGTTTTTCCTTCTAATAATTAAAAAAAGAAGACTGCACCAAACTGGCATCAGTATTACCGTTATCCTGGTTGGAAAACAGCCTACTTGCACTGGAGACCGTCTTCCCGATGTCAGCCAGAGAGCGCAGGTTGGACTTCTTTGTCTGGTGACGATGTTTCCGTAGCAACGTGTACATCACTTTGTCCTTCAAGTCTGGTTTCAGCTGGCCGAGCTCTATCTGGTTGTCAGTGATCAGCTCTGAGGTTTCAGAGAGAGGAGGGAATGGAAGAGGATGATGAAAGATTATTTCAGTCTTTCTATTGAAAGGAGACCAGTTCTGAAACGTTTAACCGAGAGGTGTTTTCGGAGCATTGCATTTTACTTTATTTTAATACTGTCAAATAAAAGAACTTAGGCTGATCATTATTTACCACAAATTGAAATTACTATAGTATTTCCATGTACTTTTTTGTGGGGAGTTAAAGCTGACAGATATAGAAATTTATCCTTAAACAGCTCATCTTAGTTGTAATGTTTTGTTCGTCGTAATCCAGATTTGCAGATTTAATTTGCAAAAACAGCTTGTCTGTAAAATTGTTTCCAATCTAAAATCTCACCAAAAAGTTTGCGCTAATTAGGGGTGATTCCATGAGCGGACCTTTAGGCGGAGTCACCCCCTAATGACGATGTTACATGCTGTCCATAGGGACCCAAATGGTTATTCCATTACTTAGCTGAGTTGTTGTAAACTATCTATTTCATCTATCTATTTCTATTTCTGTATCTATTTTTATCTATTTCACCTGCATTCTGCAGTGATGTTCTAATTTACACTTTTCGGTCTTGTCTCACTGCTAAGACATCTGCTAACATCAACAAAACTTGTTTTTCCCACTGATCACTGCAATTTCAATCTTATGATCTGAACTTCCATCTAGAAGATTCATGATGATTTTATTTGCTCTGAAGTTGACTCCTCAGTCATTGCATTACTTTAGTGCAACTCGCACTTCAGTAATAAGCTGAAATGAAAAATGAAAAATCTGAGCTGAGATCTTGGTGATTTGATTAATTTGCATTAGACAAAAAGGATTGCATTAAGGGGTCCAGAGTAATAATAATTATTATGTCAGCTAGGCAGCTTTTTGAATACAAAATAAACAATTCAATAATCAAGCAGAGATGGTATTGGGTTTAATAACTGTTTTACATTACCATATTATAAGAGAAACCGCTTAAAGATGGCTTTTAACTTCTAAGGCTAAAAGAAATAGAATAATAAACTGTGAAACATTGGAGTATTGTACAAAATTATGTCATTCTCTCAAATCAAGTTTCTGTTTGGGTCTGTTACCAAACAGAGTTATTAACAGCGTCCCTCAAGATGAATACCCAAAGCATTATAAAAAGACTCTTCATACTTGTAAGAACTCAATTAGTGCCTCCAACAACTGCATGTCTCCCATCATTATGGTATCGTGAAAAAGCTTAATCAAAAAGGCTAGCCTATTATTTAAGAAGGTCAGAAGCTTGAATGCTAGCATGTCGCAGCCTCAGGGACCTTCTCCTCTTTTGGAGGGATAGTGCTGTTAATGGCTCATCAGTCAAGTCGGCTGGCCTCAAAGCAAGAGGCCCAGCTCTGCTCCGACTGTAAACTATAGGACAGTCAATTACTTCACATTACTCACTCCAAGGGGTAACTCTTCATCCTGCTCCCTCGAGTGGATAAAAAGGGAGAACTGGCCGTTTTCATATGAGGAAGTTTTCAAGCAACCATTAGACTCCTATATTTGATGCATCACTTCATAAACGTGAATACAACAGTACAGGCAAGCTCTTTTATCACGGAGTGGGTCAAATGAAGCTAGCAGATGGAAACTTGTTTCAGAAGCAGGGAGGGAGGTGTTAACCTTTATCGGCCATTGCATTAGAACACAAAAAAAAAATCAAATTAAAAGGATGATTTTAGACAGGAGAGACATGTGAGGCTGGGTAAACTTGTCACAATCACTGTAAATATATTAATTTGAAGACATAAAATGAAATCTTTCCACTACTTTAACCTTAAGCTTGCACATAATAGTAATAATATTTGTCAACTGTACAGTTAATTTAATTTATTTGCACATATTGCACTGTTATTCCGTTTTTCTGTTATTCTGTATTCTGTAACATGCTCTGCTGCTGTAACCCTGCAATTTCCCCATTGTGGGACTAATAAAGGTTATCTATCTATCTATCTATCTATCTATCTATCTATCTATCTATATATCTATCTATTTATGAAAAAATTTAAACACAGGCTTCATCATTTTTGAAATGCACTTCCGGGCAAACTGTTTTATCAATGAAACAAGAAGTGTTTGTATAAACTGTATACTATCTAAGCATTTGCCTGGCTTTAACCAAACACCATTGGTAGGGTTATATTTATGCACCTCAAAGCACTTCTCTAAGTAAACCACGGTAGGTATTGCATAATACAAAGAGCCAAAGCTTCCGGAGATTGGACTTTTGTCATTTTCCATCTCTTCCACCACCTCTGAAATTTATGACAGTACAATTATAAATCGTGCCATATCTCAAAACTAGTGTAAGTTGAAAATTGAAAACAGCCAACATTAAGTTCAAGCGTATAACGTGATGCAGACTTTATGTAGAACAATGTCAAACCACAGTATGAACATAATCTGAGTACATCTAATCTTGTTAGAGATGAATTGTGACCTCAGACAAACTTACCGACAACCTGAGGCAAAGTGGAAGCCTCCAAGTCCAGCATGATGGTGCCTTTCTCTATGCATGTCCGCAGTTCAAAAAGACTGTGCAAGGACAGCGTGGCTACGTGGGGTTTACTCCACCGCTCACCTCCTTTCTCAACCTTCTCCTCAAACTTGATCCACCTGTAGGAACGAAAGGGGGACAAAAGAAGCTGGATTCAACTTGCAGTCAGTCACAGAAAGTGTGAATATTAAAACAGGGTTTATTAATAAACTTAATAAAAATAAATTCAATCATAAATATGTATTATTCAGTGATCAGTATTTTTGTATAATGTTAGGAATTGATGTATGGAGTATCAAATAAAGAGTTGAAGCCAAATTTTTCAGAGCAACTCACCAACCTTTAACATTTCATATTGACAAGAAGAAGAAAGCATTTTAAAATAATTATGCTTGTGACTTCGAAATCAAGGGTTTTTAAAATGATACGGGGGGAAATAAGAACTTCATTGAAATGTAAAACTGATGATAAAATGTTTATATATTCAAAGGCAATGTGGCCAGCGAAACAATAATAGCGATTAACTTATCAATACTATTCAAATATTAGCACAAATGTTGGCAACCAGTCTTGCCGTCATTTGTTTGATGGTTTAAACATTTTCATTATTTAAACCATCAGGTGTTTTCGAATATAAAATTGGTATGAGTGTAGAGGTAGAGTTACGACCGTTAGATTTGTTGCCTCCACATGGCATCAAGCTGCAGTTCATTACCATGTCTTAATAAATGTAATGGGAAAAAAATGTCATGGAAGGTGATAAGAGGATTACTTGGTGAAATGGAGGTTATATCTATGTTGGCATCACGAAGAATAACAACCTCCACAGTTTCAAGGTGGGCATCCATGATTAGTATCATCGTATCCGGCCACAAATGGTCACAATCTCCCTTTCTGTACGGATATATGGTATTGAATGATGAACAGAAAAGTGTTTCTGTATAACATGATGATTTCAAAGTGAACCTGACTATTTGAATATAAAATGTCATAACTCCATCATATTATACTATCAGATATTTGTTGGCAACTATATGACAATTAGCTCATTAGCTCAACAATTTCCTGGCTTGGCCTATCATGTGTTTTGTGAGCTCAAAGTACCTGAACTTTGTTCACCAATATCTAATGACTATATAATTGGCATTCCTGAAATAACATGTTCAGAAAAATTGTGCATGTTAATTTCCCTGAGAAATTAATATTGTAATGTAATCCTATGTTGAATAATATCTTGGTTTTATTATAATCATTAGAAATTTTTCCTTTATGGTGGACATGATCAGATACTTATTTCCCAAATTGTCAAAAGTTATAATGAATTCACAATTTTATTTGCACTTCATGGCAACTATTTTGACCAACCCAGACTGAAACAGCTTTAATGTACAGCCGCTGCATTATTGATTCTTATTTTTATTTAAATGTCCACATCCCCTCAGAGTCAGGGAGAAGAGAAAAGGAACTGGACCAGCGCAGTTGCTGCTGTATAAAGGTTTGCTTTGGCCAATTTGGCAGCCAAAATTGCTGCTAGCGGACTGCCAACTCTACCCAGCACTTGTGAGAACTTTTATTAAGCTTGCATTTCCTGAGATCAGTTTGCGAGACTTTGGAGAATCTGTTAACACTCTGAATTCTGATCACCACCTGATACATGTATCATTTTAGTAAAATGTGAGGGAAAAATTGTCAGATCACTCAGGTGATGATGATGAGAGGCGTTGTTATTTATAAAGGAAATTCGGCGTAGGCATTGTATGCACACTGTTTTATAAATCAGAATATATTTGTACGCACCCACATTCTATGTTTCGTTCGCCCTTTTCTGACACAAATCCTACACACAGTTTTATAAATGAGGCCCCTGGTCTTGTTGATTGTTCATCGTTCTGGATAATTCCAACCAAAATGGTCTGATGAAGGACAACCAGTAAACCGATGAGAGAGTTATGCACCCAAGGCAAAGCGAGGCCATGTTGGCCGATCCCAGAGAAGAACTGCATAACAAATTTAAGCTGGTTCTGACAGATAAGCGTGTATCTTGACATCTTTCTTAATCCAATTTTTGAGAGAAGCAGTGAGGGGGCACTGTTTTATTTCCCTGAGTCATTAATATTATAATATATTACTTATACGTTTTTGAACCTTGAAAGCAATTCTAAGTAAAGATACTTATTTCCCACATTGTCAAAAGTTATAGCGCACTCACATTTTTATTTGCACTGTATTGCAACTATTTAGACCAGCCCAGACTGAAACAGCTCTAATCATGTGACCCAATGGGAAATATTCTACATCACAAATAAGTTACTCAGTAAAGTTCATCTGTGCCAAACTTTAAACAATACAATATCATAATATCAGAGCTCTGTGTCAAAGCTGGACAAAATTTACGTCTATCAACATTAATGGTATAGATGCCTGAATTTATCATTTTCAACTTGAATAAACGAGAATTCCTTCCTGAATAGAGGTATTTCTAATGCATACTGAAAGATTGTGACAGCTCAGTTCACCAGTTGATCCACTGGTAATCATTCAACAAACAGTAAAACAAAATATAACTTCTAAATGCAGAACAATTGGTCAAAGGTTAGGATAACAAATCAACTCAATTTGAGCCAAACACAACAGCGGCCCAGGGATCCAGCTTCCCTCTGGGAAGGAGCTTTACCCATCCAACGCTAATGATATACAAACAATCATCCCCTCTCAATCCCATCCCATCCCACCAGTGGGCCACACAGGAGAAACCTGTGGAACCCTGCTCTCTCTATTTTTATGCTTCTCCAAATTCAAGGTGCGCAATAATTATTTAATGTTAGAAGAAAAAAAGAAAGTTCTTTAAGTGAACTTTAACCGACAGATTTATACATCCTGAACAAATTAGCAGTTAGTGTAAAAAGATGACTTTTCCAAGCTGTTTTCGGCTGTCCTTACCTCGCTGTTTCCTTCCATTCCATCTCCTGTCCATCCTCTGACAGGAGCTCATCCAACTCAGTGAAGAGTTGTGGGGGTGCTGGGCCGTCATCTTCCTCCCCGAGGATGAAACGGATCCTCTCCGCTGCTGGTGAGACTGCGGAAAGAGGAAAAATACTGCGGTTCACAGGCTGGTAGTGGTGCCCATTGGACAAAGATTTGGTCACCGGCTTGTCCTCCGCAGCTGGACCTTTCCAGCTGACCTCAGGAGGAGGTGGAGGTGGTGGAATTTTCACCATGACCTCCTCTCCTTTATCCTCCAGGTCCTCTTCCTTTTCCTCTTCCTCATATTGGTTATTGTTGTTGTTGGACATGTTTAAAAACTCAGTCTCAGCCCCTTTTGTCTCCAAAATGACCAAGAGTTGCTTCACAGATAGCAGTCGCAAGTGCAGCAAGCTCACCAAGTCCAAAAACCGCAGCTAGACCCTCATTGAAATTTTAGTTGGAAGTGACAGTCATTCTTAGCTGCCTGCTCCAGCACTTTATGGTAGGAGGGGGGCAATGGGGTTTAGGGGTCCCCTCAGTGACAGTATCCCCACAGCTAGCCCCTTCTCCCTCTCTGCCCTTTCTGTTCAAATAGGCTTTCGCAATTGGCCCTCTATCCCTGGCAAACTGCCCTGGAGGCCCTCATTAACAATTAGGAAATGGCTCACAAACTGGCCTATTATTTAGCAGAGGCTCAGATTTTCCTCTCTAGTCTTTTCGTTTGAATATTTTGAGAGCAACACAAACAGAATTTCAAAAGAAACAACACTTTCTAGAGCTCTTCAATTGAGTTGTAAATGTTGTTCATCATCACCATTCCAACTGGTGAAAACGATACATAAATTTCAGTGAGAGTCCATAAAAATTACAACTCTTTCACGGATCCGGCCCAAGTATGCTGTACATTCGTGGGGGTACACAAAAAACTGTACACAAAGATAATTGTCATCAGTAAACAGCTATACAATACCAATGCATAGTGCATCATTAGAGCCCCGTCCTGTTCATGAAAAAGCTAACAAACATGGAAAAAAAACAATCTCAGTGCATGCATTCATTGTTTCCTGCATCCTAGTGAGGTACTCACTGCACAAGTGCATTGAGTGAGCATGCATTGTATATGGTCATCACAGCGCAAACAGACGCCATCAGCCTCGTCGCCCACGTTGTTAAACCTAGTCATGGATCATCCTTCATCCTCCAACGACCATTTCCAAACAAACCAGAAAAAACACTGTTCAAAATATGAAGAACATGAAGTCAGATCAAAGTCAGCTGACCACAACAGGCCTATCCAGCCAAGGTACAAGCACAAAGACACAGTCAGCACACTTTGGCACATTGATTTGCTAAAAGGCAAATTATGAAGCAAATTACATAACTCTTGTATTGAATGCTTCAGTTTGATGTAAATAAATAATAAGTCCTTTGATCTCATTAGTAGGACGCAAACAACAAAATAGAGCTAGTAGACAAACAAAGTCAAAAACACGCAGTGTTTCCAATAAATAGGCTTTTTTGGGCGGCCTGCCCAGGTAAATCAAGACCAAGTAGATAACATCAGAATTTCATTTTTTATTCAAGCAATGTTTACAATTGTCATTTCATAATTCACACTAGTCTAGCATAGCATCTCGTCAGCGCTGGAGAGATGCACACAGACCTGAGAACAAATGGGTATGGCCAGAGCATACCATTTAATTTGTTGTGCTTTTCTGTTCTACTTTGGCGGATAGAAGGTTTTTCAAATGAGATACAAAGACTTCCAGGTGCAGTCTTAATTATCGCCTCATAATAATGTAGAAAAATAATTAGCACTTGTTCCGTTAGCTTAATGCTAGCATATGATGGGAATTGTCCCATGCTAACAGAATTAGCATTTAAGGCGTGACCATAATAAATAAAGTAGAAATAAAGTATTTCATATTAAGTATATTTGTCGGTTAAACTTGAGAACGTGTTTGTTAATGAAACACTTTTTTTATGATAAAGAGAAACAATGTATGGAGTCTCTGAAATTCCCAGAGAAAAAAATGTTTTGCTCATTATCTTGATAGAACATATAAAGGACTGAACGAGACTTACAAGGTTTTATTTTCGATTCGAAATGTCAGAATTGTTTTATGAAACACACCACGAGGAGGACTGATAGAATGCTAATCATCACTACATCATGGATCATTTTCAAATTTTAGACCCACTAGGACCTTAGTGCAAGGAAGAAATGGCGTGCTTTTGGGAAAGTTGGTATATTTCTGACACTAGTGGGAGCTATTCTTAGCTTGAAAAGTTTGCAGCTCATAACATCTCAAATATTGGGCCCATTTAGTCCAAATTTGGAAAATATTAATAGACTCGAGGAGAGCTATCCTGTACGTGTATAATATATTACTCTAATACCTTAGATTTTATTCACTAGTGGGAAATATTTTACAAATAAGACATAAGAACGATTTTCAGCCATAACATCTTTATTGCTAATGTTGATTTTTTGCCCAACTTTGGAGCATATGAATCAACACACGGAGATCTACCTTGTATCTCACATTTTACGCTAAAAGTTCATGTTTTGCTGACAGGGAGCTTTCTGTATAAAAACAAAACACTGTGTTTCGGACATAACGAGGTTAACTTTTAATTTTAGGAGTTCAATCAGTTGGGTTGGGGACAATGCAAAGGAATGGGGACTTTACGGGAATAAAGTAGAGTTATCTAAATGTTTTTATCTATTTATGTTGAAATGAAATAGACAGAGTGATTGTTTTCTTGCAAATGTAAATTTTTAAAAATTGGTAAATAGTTATTTATGTTGACCTAAAATAAAAGGTCAACATAAATAACTATTATTCATTTGCAATAAATGGAGTAAGTGATAAACTTTTGTGTGACTAGTTTATTAGTGAACCCATCTCTCACACGCTGTGCTGCTTGTAAATTTCAACCTGTGGGAGACGCTGACACACTTTGAAGGAATAAAAATATCGTCTGACTATCATTATTTCACACATCCCAGAAAATATAGAGGGGTTCTTTGTCAGTTTTGCACCACATAATGTTGGATGTAAATTACATACTAAACAGAAGTAGAGTTTTTTGACAAGCAAGCCCTGTCTGTCAAGCCTAAACCAGTTAACATTTTGCATTAGATATCTTAAATGTGATCACATAAGGGATAGGACAAGCTTTACTATTAATAGTAATGAAGGCTAATTTGCATTTAAAGGCCTGTGATTGGATGTCACCAGCTATTCATAAATTCAGTTTGAATGCAAGGACCGTTCTAAGGTCAGAATTGAGGTAGGCTATGAAACTTGACGAAACTAAAGTAAATTTCTAAATAATGATCTTATTTTGACTAAATGATATTGGCTCCTGTAAATGGATATCAGAAAATTCATTGGATGGAGCAGGGCCAGGGAACCAAAAGAGAAATATGGTTTTAAAGGAGGTAAGACTTGATAAACAATCTCTCGATCCAGAACTTTTTGCTAATTACAGGCCCATTTCCAAACTCCCGTTCCTCTCCAAAGTTCTGGAAAAAGTAGTTGCTGCCCACCTCCAGGACCACCTGAACTACAACAACCTCTTTGAAACCTTTCAGTCTGGTTTCCGCTCCGCCCACAGCACAGAAACAGCTCTGCTTAGAGTCACAAATGACCTACGGATGGCAGCAGATGCTGGTTCACCTTTCCTCCTGATTCTCCTTGATTTGTCTGCTGCCTTCGACACAGTTGACCATGGAATACTCCTACACCGCCTACATCACACCACTGGACTCACTGCCACCGCCCTAA
>VRLP01004854.1:0-43561 GCA_009660295.1 Lophius piscatorius | reverse complement strand
TCAAATCTCAAAGTGCTACAAAGTAAAAGCAGATAAAAGCATCAATAAGAAATAAAATAATAACTATATAAAAACCTGACCAAAAAGCAGCAATGTTAATTAAAGTTATAGGTTCTGCTAAAAAGGAAAGTTTTAAGTCCTTTTTTAAATTTGTCAGTCGTCTGTGGAGCCCTCAGATGGTCAGGGAGGGCATTCCACAGACGAGGGGCAGCAGAACAGAAGGCCCGATCACCCATGGTGCTGAGCTTAGTCCGGGGAAGGAGGAGGCGGTATGAGTGGGTAGAACGGAGGGATCGTGTTGAGGTCAGTGGGGTGAGTAGTTCTATTTGATAGTTCTGCGTGCCGGACATTCTCAGCAGCAGCAGAATAAAGAGTTTTTCACTTAAAACCAAAACGAGTTACTTTCCTCATTTGTTGTGAAAACCAATCGAACAACATTTTACCGTTGAAAATCTTCATGGCTGCAATCGCAGTGTCCTTTATGTTAACGCCACAACTCAAAAATGATTTCATAGATCATTTAGAAATGTAATACCCGCATTGACCTGAGTGCAAGGAAGAACTGGATTGATTATGGGAAAGGTCGGTTGCATATTTTCGACAGTCGCGAAAGTTTTTGGGACATAATTTCTTAACCTGCAGACATTAGTGCGAGGAAGAATTGGATCTATTTTTAGTAGCATTTTTCCACCACTAGGCGGAGCATTATCTACAAATAATTTCTCAACTGTTGGTCTGATTTAGTCCCAATTTGGTGCATATGAATCGACACGAGGAGATCCATCTCGTATTTATCACGTTTCACTCTAATAGCCATAATACAACCTCTAGGGGGAGCTTTAAAAATGACATAAACGCACATTAATCAACTCGATCAAATCTTTCTTCATTCATCATTTATCTTCATTTCTCATATTTCTCATGATTTTGGGATGCAACTCTGACAGATTTAGTCAATTGAAAGAGATCTATCTTGTATAAATCAAATTTTATTCAAATAGTAAATGTTTTACCAACTAGTGGCAGCTTTTATCTGAAAAACACTATTTTTTTAGACACAACTTTGAAAACCTTGGTCCGATTTAGTCCAAATTTGTAACATATTAATCAACTGTAACGAATGTATCTTTTATTTATCAGATTTTACACTAAATATTCATGTTTTATTCAAAAACACAGTTTTTTCAAATGAAATCTCACATCTAATTTGAAGGGGCCAATCAGGAGGATTTTGTTGTCGCGATGCCACGGATTGGGGGCTTTTTCAGTGACATACCCCTGCTGTTGGGGACGACAGCTTAGTCCTAGTTGACCTTGGTGCTGAGTTTCTATCTGAATCCAACCACTTGCTGCCTGGGTGACATGTTGTATTCTAGTCCCAATGAGATCCATGTAATCGGTATGAGAGACTTTTCTTCTGTTTCTCTTTTAAGGGGGCACGGCTGATTCGTCAGCGCTTGACAGAGGGACTCGTTGATACTCACTCCATCCACCCTGTGACCTTTGTCAAAATCATCAACCATCCCCAGGGATTCTCCGTCCTCCGCCTGTAACTTCTCTCTCGCCCTACATTTTTTTCCATCATTCCCGTTTGTGTCACTCATCTGTCTTTGACAAACACCATCATTCTCTCACTTTATCTTTCTGCCCTCTCTCCCTCCCTCTCTCCTCTCAGATACACACACACACACAAACAAAGATACACACACACACACACATCTGTGTGGTTCTTGTTCCCTCTGCCTCCACATCACTCATCACACACTGTGATTGTATGCTGTGATTGTCAGCTGGTCGTGGCGAGCGGGTAAATGTGCGTCCGAGGTCTCTGCTTAGGAATGCAAGTAGCAGGATTGGACTTTGGGGGAAAAAAAGGAAGCGTTTGATTTGTTTTTTCCCCCATCATGTCTAGATTTAGTTTAATTTAGTCATGTGGAATAAACTGACTGGCAATGATGTCAAATTTGGTTTAAAGGCAAAAAGTTTGGAACAGGATTAAGTATTTTTAGTTTCATTAACTTAAGCTTAAGGTTAGCCAAGTCTAACACATGAGCTATTTGATATTGGTTTTTAGAAAATCCCATATTTTTTCATCACAATGTGTTTTAATGTCATTTAGGAGAAATAGAATTCATGTTCTGAACAAAAATTTCTGCAAAAATGTATCCTTGCTCTATCTTGCTTTTGGAGGTTGTGGCCTGAAAAAGTAAATAAAGATTTAGCTCTGAGAAAAACGATGCAAAGATGTTTTTTGAGAAACATTTAAGGTTGTCAGAAGCATCCGGCTTTCATAGCGATGAAGCGAATAAAGCTTCAAGAGTGACCGTTGGTTTTTCCTGCTGCCGCCACACAGGCGCTCATTCTCCCTGTCAGCTTCGCCTCTTACGCAACCTCAGGCTGGATGACTCACTCCAGTTTGCCGGTTTCAGCAACATGCGTCTTACGTTTGTCTCCAAGAGAGCTGTGAGGAAAGGATGATGTATTTCTCACTAATGCAAAAGGGCAAAAGGGCCAAAGGAGAAAAAAAACAAAGAAAAGATAAAGAAAATGGAAACCCTTCGCCTTATGTTTTGTGAAAGGGGGGCATGGATGATGTAGTTTGCATTTGTCTCGTCTTACCGGTTTGGATTGCAGTAATTATTTTAAAGATTGACAAAAACAAATTGAAAAGAAATGTGTCTATGCATATTATATTTATTTTGGGGCATTTCATTTAATGTCTTAAAAATTCAAAATGTACCATAAAACGACAAACTGTTGGGTCGGAAATGTTTTTAAAACAGTAAAACTAAATGAGAGTTCTAAAATGATTTCATGATGAAAATTTGTTTTTCAGGAGAAAAAAAAAAAGTAAATTTTAATGAGATTAGCGCAAAGTTTTGGAAAAGCATGTTTTTAAGAAAACTATTTGAACAATTGTTTTGGTTGAATCAAGTTGTACAGTTCCGTTTGAGTCCACACAGGCTTTAATATGTCCCCCCAAAAAAATCCTACTTATTGAATAGGACTTTCTCAGCAGCCATGGTTGATGCCTCCTCCTCAGTGGCCCCTTTGACCTGTGGTGTCCCACAGGGCTCCATCCCCGGTCCCTTACTCTTTAGCATAAACAAGCTGCCACTGGGTCATATTATAAACAGGTTCAGTCACATTTTTTAATAAGAAAGAGACTCAAAATCTGTCAACCAAACAGTTGAGCGGGACATTAATAAATGGAATAGACATGAAAGGAAATTAGAAACACTACATCCACACCAACACAGAATATATATGTACATATTTTGTGGGTCAAACAAATACAAGGCAAAAATAAAAAATGTGAATTGAAAAAACGATGGCATGGCTCCCATGATTTGCACTTATGTCAGTGAAATCTCAGAGAAGTTGTCCAACTTAAAGCTCAATATTGTACAAACTGTATGTCACAAGCAAAAAAAAAAAAAAAAAAGGAGAGAAAAATGGAGTCGGAGTTGTTGTTTCATGATCGAAGATGGAGAAGAAGAAAAAAAATGAAGAGTGATGAATAAAGCGGACTCAAAGATCAAGTGAAAACTTTCAGGCTTACCTTCCTCAGTCATTGAGTGATAATATTTTAGTTTCCCATAAGTCCCAAGCTCTATGACATCACAGCAAAAAGACAAGGGTAAGGCGACAACACACAGAGAAAAAAGGAAAAGAGTGAACACAACAGAACAAGACAGGTCGGCTGGATCTGCAGGGCATACTGTGCAAAAAAGAGAGCGACATACAGGAAGACAGGTTCTCTAAGAGGCATCGCTGCATAAGTGCAAAAGGAAGCAGTCAGGCTACAAGTTCAAAGCAAATACATGGAAGCATTCAAGAAACGTAGGAGTCTGAGAATGGGTTTGCCCGTGATGCAAGGTTAGAGGGCCGTGAGAGTAGATTTAAGAGTTAAGAGACGCCGAGAAAGAAATATTAAAGATGAATAAAAAGATTTTTTAAAAGAGATACAGGGGAAAAGAAAAAGTCAGAATTAACTGGGTCAACGTGCAACAAAGAGGACGACTCCTCCTTCTCTCGGAACACCGGCTTATTAAAGGTTGTGATGACTCGGCGTTTTATTCCCACAGTGAAAGCTGAAACAATTAATTTGATTGTTCTGGGCGCGACAGTAAATAGACGCTCAGCATATCAGCGCGATGAATTAGCCTGGAATTCAAACCTGCAGCAAAAAGATGAACAGAAGAAACCGGACCGATAATAACTAACGTCACGAGGACTCATTTTTCTAGTTCTGTGTTTTTGATGCCAGTGGAGAAGAGATATGATTCTTGGTAACTTCCTGTTCACCTGCCCTCACCTGTTTCAAACAGCTATCAATTTATTTCATGTTTTTTTCTTGGAGATTGGACTCTTGTTATATATATATCTCTTATTTATCATGATGTAAATGAATGTTTTTATACTTTTCACTTTTTTTTATGACTATATACATGTTTATATGTCTTTGCAGGTCTGTATTTATTTGTGTGTATGTATATATATATATGTTTATAAAATAAATGTGTCTAAATATTTCTTATTCCTAAGTATGAATGTGCAAAATCACTAAGTTAGAATCAAAAATACTTGCTTTAATTTAGTTTTACCAAATAAGACCTAAACCGCATTAAAAAGAAAAAGAAAAATTCAAAAATGTGTTTTCATGCTTTTATCTATCTATCTATCTATCTATCTATCTATCTATCTATCTATCTATCTATCTATCTATCTATCTATCTATCTATCTATCTATCTATCCATCCATCCATCCATCCATCCATCCATCCATCCATCCATCCATCCATCCATCCATCCATGCATCTATCCATCTATCCATCCATCTATCTACCTTCCGTTCTGAAGAATAATTCATGTTATGTCTGCTTGATGGTTTAATAAAGTTTAATTGAGGAGAAATTTCTTCTCGTTTCTTTTGCTTTTTGGATAAAACCACCATCAGCTTTGTTCGTGCTCTGTCCAGCAGGGGGCGACACTCACGCCGTGGGGATTACGGAGCCAATTGTGGGACAAGTCAGCCCTGAAAACACAATATAATGAAATAAAAACAGATGCCACTGCAGAGCGTCTTCTGCGACTCCTGCTCCACCGGACCGGAGCTCCGATCCCATACGATCAGGCAATTTAGGTCACTAGAAGTGCAGTTCCACCGTGAGGGCTTAGCCAGACTGATGCTGCTCTGAGGGCAATTAAGTCTCAACACAATCACGGACCACACACTCGTCTGTTTGCCTTCCACCACCAGAGAGAGGGAGAGACGGAGACAGAGAGACAGAGAGAGAAAAAGAGAGAGAGAGAGAGAGGGAGAGACAGAGAGAGAGAGAGAGGGAGAGAGAGAGAGAGAGAGAGAAAGAGAGAGAGAAAGAGAAAGAGAGAGAGAGAGACAGAGAAAGAGAGAGAGAAAGAGAGAGAAAGAGTGAGAGAGAGAGAGAGAAAGAGAAAGAGAAAGAGAGAGGGAGAGAGAGAGAAAGAGCATGAGAGAGAGAGGAATGTTGTTGTTTACCAGTGGCCCTCTTGTCCTTGTGGTGTGACCTCTAAACCTCTGGTGAGTGGGTGAGTGGGTGTGTGTGTGTGTGTGTGTGTGTGTGTGTGTGTGTGTGTGTGTGTGTGTGAGTGTGTGTGTGTGTGTGTGTGTGTGTGGGTGCGTCCATGAGTATGCTGGGGGTTGGGGTGTCTGGGAAATTGACAGCCTGTGGTAAAGCAAAAGGCTTTTAACATTGATTCTTTCGTCCAACAGGCGCAGTATGGGGACAGACAACGTGTGTGTGTGTGTGTGTGTGTGTGTGTGTGTGTGCGTGCGTGCGTGCGTGTGTGTGCTGGTTGGCTGGTCAGAGTTACACAACATACTGAACTTAAAATCACCCATCAAAGCAAAATAAAGTCTGGTTAGGTTGAATTAAGTAATTAGATTAGGGGAGGCTGTAATAAATATTACTTTTACGACAAACTCTATAAACATCTTAAAACCCTTCAATGCCCTCAACAAAAAAATAAATAAAAAAGGGAAAAATCTATAAGACGCTTATTAGATTTTTTTTTTTTGGTTTCAATCGAGTTACATTATTCTGTTTATTAACTACTCACACGCTTTAATATGACAAAAATATATATATTCTACTTATAGAACAGGACATTCTCAATAGTCATTGTTAATGCCTCCCTCTCAGTGCCCCCTTTAAAATGTGGTGTCCCTCAGGGCTCAGTCCTTGGCCCCTTACTCTTTAGCATATACCTTCTACCTGCTGCTAGTTCTTAGTTTTCCACTACCAGAGGTTGACCACCAATGACCCCAGCCACATGTTCTCCCTGCTGATGAGGTCATTCCCTGGGAGAAACTTGCCAAGAGAATGATGGGTATTAAACCGTGGTGATGTCATGAGCTCAGCGGGTTCGGAGAACGCTGTTGGCGTACAACTGTAGGACAAAGTCGGACGGCTCCGGGTGTCCACATATAGCTACCATCCCTTTGACCTCCATTACTGCATCAATGTTCTTCTGAACTCTCTGTGTGAGTGGATTTAGTGTTGACACACCCTCTGATGTTCAGAGGCCTCATATCCGATCTTTAGGCTAAGCTAACTTTAGCAGCGGAAATACATGTTGGCGTTATGGAACACAGTGTTTGGTTATTGTGAATATTGTTATGTGATTAGCGGTCAACTTGTAAATAGTGATAACAATTATGTTTCTGGCAGGTATTTCACCTGGAAGTAGAAACCGTTCTACGACCGCTTGTTTGACGCTACTTAATCATATGCAAGAAAAGTCGGGGAATTTTACAGAATCGTCATCGCGTCTGCAGCCGCCGCCGCCAATTGTGTTAACGCGATAACTCAAAAAATATTTCATGGCTAATTTTCAAATTTTATACCAACATAGACTTTAGAGGAAGAACTGGGTTGATTTGGGGAAAGGTTGATTGTATATTTCTGACACTAGGGGGAGCTTTTTGTCCAAAAGATTTTGGGTCATAATATCTCATAATATGGATCGATTTAGTAAAATGTGGTGCGTATAAATTGACTATCAGTCTTGTTTATATCTTATTACACTTCATATTTTACTCACTCACTCAATCATTTCAGAAAAGCGCCGTATCAATACCGTCCATTTACCATTTACTATTTTACTAGGTGGAGCTCAATCACAGAGATTGCTTGTACAACGCAGTGGATTGGGGCTTTTGCTAATTTTACTTGGACAATGGACAATATACGCTCTGTGAATCCTCAGTGATTCATTAGCCTTGTGTTATTGGACCCGACTTATGATTAAATGGACATAATTGGTCTGAATGTTCAAGAATTTCTGACAATTTTTTGCATCAAAAGTTTCCACGGTACCGGTCCAGTCCGTAGTTACTGTGCTGTATGATTCGTTAACGTTGTTCCACATCAACAGACGTGTCACTCAGTTTTCCTGAGAGTTGGCGTAGCCTCCATGACATTATTAGTTACCATTTAAAGAAAAAATCTGGGGGGGGAAAGGCTCAAAAATGTAACATTAACGTTTGTTTAGTTTCATCAGTAATTACAGTTTCCATCCCACAATGACCGGTTTCATCTGGACCTCGGTGTTCTACGTGATCTAATTGATCAAAACGAGGCACGAAAAGTGTTACATCCACACCTAAAGAACAACCTACGGCTGAATGTCAATATAACGTACAGTATCGAGATAAATGGAAAACATATTTCCGCTGCAGAAGGCGTTGGGGGTGGGGGGGTGGGGGGGGGGGGAGTAGCAGTGAGTGCATTATTGAACTCTGGGATCAATAGGTTGCTACAGTTGCAGACAGTGCCGATGGCGGGGGGTTGCCTCCATGGATTGATTTGCCACAGTCACTAAATGTCTTTTCACAGAACACAAAGTCATGTAATGGAGTATTTAGATTTACTTTTTACGTTAGTCTTTCCTTATTCGCTCCTTCTTTCCGACTTGTTCAGCTGTAAAAGTAAAGTCCGTGTTTTCTGCCCATGTCCTACTGCGTCCACTTTGGACGGCCACTTCCTCTTTTGTCTGGCCAATTCGCCCGACAAGCATTCTGTCCGCCGATGTGGGAGTATCATGATTTACCCAAACGACCTTGTCATCTCAGCGCTCAGCTCGCGGAGGTCTCCGCGCCCACGTCTGCTCGATAAAAACGGGCCCCACATCAATAAACATGTCCAGGTCCGCGCCGGCATTGTGAGCGATCTTCCTAATGTATCTGAGTGAGATTATGTTCTGCAGAAAAAGCATCTGCTGAGCCCTTGCCGCAAGGCATCATGGGTATGTTAGAAGTAATGGCTACTTCTATTTGATCCGTGTTCTCATTTAACTCTTTCCTCCCTCGTTGAGGTCAAATTCCAGCTTCTAGATGTGCGAAGACTGGCAGCTGAGTTCGGATCTCGGGCTAATAAATCTTATTGAAGGGCTCGAGCCGACGGCATGAACGCCGGCTGAATTCTGAGTGCTGTTTCGGAAAGCGTGTTTCAGCCAGACAGTAGAGTGCCCTCACTGCCCTGCCCCCCCGCCCCCCCATCTCTTATTGTAGTTCAATATTTTATGCCACTACTGAGCGATATTGTTCGTACCTCCAACCATAATGGAAAAATGAGCAGGCACTTGTGTCCGGACCTCAATGTCCCAAAAAATAACCATGATCCATCCAACAACAAAACAAAACAAAAAAACACATTAAACGTCTATTATTTAAACCTCAGGAAGTGATTGTGAGATGCAGTTCGTGAAAACAATTTACAGGCTGAATAAAAATCTAGCGTATCTCCCGAGGATCACCTGGATTCTCAGATCGATTATGGTTAAGTGGAAGCAACTAATTGCAAAAAAGGTCTTCAGAAGAAAGCTAATGCCATTAGTCGCTCCGTTAAACTCTCATTGACTCCGAATCCTGATGAAAAGCCCGTCAGGAAAAAACACGGAGAAAATCAGAACACAACTTTTTCTACATCTGGGCCGCATGCACGTTTATGAACAATGTCGACAGTTAAAAAAATTCAGTATACGTTACAGTAAAATAGAGAATATTGTGTAGAACACAATAAAGTAGAATACCATGAAAAAAGATAAATTCTAAACCTTTTTACAAGGAAATCACATTAAAACAGTAAATTCTACCTAACATATTAATTATAAAATGCTTTTTAAACATATTGGTTTTGTATGCAAAAATTACGGTATAAAAATGTCAGATGGCGACAGTAAGAGGCAATCAAGTCAAGAATTACCCCTAAATCAAAAAACAGTAAGATAAGTCAGAATATGTTGAAAACAGAATTTTACTGTAAATATACAATCGTTTGATAAAATAACTTCTATTACTTTTTTACAGATTTGACTACCATGTAAAGAGGTTTACAGTATTTCTCATTTTCATGGTATGTTACCGTTATGACTTGTACACGGTCACCGTATTTTTTATGACGAAATTCTGGTAACCACAGCTGCCGGTGATTTACCGTAAAAGATACGGTGACCACTTAGAACACATTACGGTAGAATAACATGGAAAAAACAAGATGAACTGTAAACCTTTTTTTACAAGGACATTATATTAAAACAGTAAAATACAATAGATTCAGACTACTACGTGAACGATAATATATTTGAAACATCCCGTTTTTGTTCCGTAAATTACGGTAAAAAAGAAATCGGGGCAGTAAGAGGTGGTCAAATTCAAAACAGTAGTAGATTGCCCAATTGCAAAAATACCTTTATTTTTTTATAGTCAAGATGTTCGACAGAATTTAACAGTAAAAATGAAAACGTTAAAACGATAAACGATAAAATACCGTAAAGCCACAATGAAATATTTATCAATTCTAATATTACACTGCGATGTAAATTCAACCTCACAATAAAAACATTTTGCCACAGTGTATTTGTGAAATACCGTTGATTTGAAGGTAATTTTTAAAAGTAATTTACTGAAAATTTATCAAACTTCCTTATCAAGAAGTTTACAGTATATATGCTTTTTTTTTACAGTAATTTACCGTAAATTCTTGTACAGAGTCACTGCGGTGAAAATCTGGCCAACAAAGCTGCCGTTATTTTACCGTAGATTAAGTGGAATCTGTTTTTGACAGTGTTGGACTTGATACACAGACATCTTCCTTTAAGTTTAATTATTACAGTGTAATAAATCAGGAGGAGGACAAAACAGACCGGGAAAAATCACAAACGACCTCAGTCCGTCTCGTAGAAAACAAAAACACTAGAAGCAGAAGGAGGTCGTAGGAGGAGGGAGAGGATTTGGGATAAAGGGGAGGG
Source organism: Lophius piscatorius (assembly GCA_009660295.1). Taxonomy (NCBI): domain Eukaryota; kingdom Metazoa; phylum Chordata; class Actinopteri; order Lophiiformes; family Lophiidae; genus Lophius; species Lophius piscatorius. The sequence goes on along the minus strand of VRLP01004854.1, from coordinate 33,268 downwards.
TGCAAAAATAATTAGAAGGGATCGAACATCCGTAGAGGAAGATGAAGGAAGGAGTGAATGTGCAGGGGTGGACGGAGCAGAACTGACATAAAAGTATTCATGTAAACAAGAAGTCGTCTCCAGGCTGTTGGAATGAGGACAGAACACATTTGTTTGGGGGTGGGGGGTGGGGGGGTACAGAAATTAGAGGAGTAACTCACCAGAGTCAGCAAATTCTGAAGGGACAGCAGAAGAAGGAGAGGCAGAAAGACAGAAAAAGGAGAAAAGATAAATCCAGGTGATATTTAGTGAAGGCCACATTAAAGCAGTGGGAGGGGACTTCAAAGGTCGTCACTGTGGGTTTTTAAGTGTCTTAAAGCTATGAACTCTGGGATACATGGCTTAACACAAATACTTCTACTAAAAGGGTTTAGCTGGCTTTTGTTGCGTCCATCTACCGTTTCTAATGTCTCAATAAATAGCATCATCATTTTGTCTTCTTTTATTTGAACTCACGAATATAAAACATTTATGGTCGACCCCAAAAGGTCACGGCTAAATAAAAGCATGTCTTCACATTTAAACACACACACACACAGACACACACACACACACACACATACACTCATACCCACACACACGCTCAAACACACACACACACACACACACACACTCAAACACACACACACACACTCAAACACACGCACACACACACACACACACACACACATACACACACACACACTCACACACACATACACACACACACACACACTTGCATACACACACACTTGCATACACACACAGGTATACAAACACAGGCAAAAACATACACACACACACACGCACACACAGATGCATACATCTTCTTCTGACTGCTAACCACACACACACAAACGCACACAAATACACATTCCCACCTTCCTCTCACTGCTTATCACACACACACACACCACACACAAACCACACACAGACGCACAAATCGCACCGACACACACACTTGCCTCTTACTACTAACTTCATAAACACAAACACAGGCACACACACAGATACACACACACACCTCCTCTCACTGCCACCACCCACACACACACTCATACACACACTCGCGCACAAACAAACACTTTCCACTCACTGCTAACCATATACACACACACACACACCACACACATATGCGCACACTCACACACACACACCTCCCTCTAACTGCTGACCACCCATACACACATACACACTCATACACACACACGCACAAACATTCAAACACACACAACTTCCTCTCACTGCCAACCACACACACACATACACACTGATACGACACAGACGCACAAACACTTTCCTCTCACTGCTAACCACACACAGACTCACACACACCACACACACACACACACACACGCACACACACACACACACACACACACACACACACACACACACACACACACACACACACACACACACACACACACTCCTCCCTCCAACTGCTGACCGTTAACCCCACTCTAAAAGTCATCCAGTGAAAAGCGGCAGGTTCCCAGCAGCCGCTGAACAACCGCCACCTTCTCTCTGTCTCTGAGAAGTCCAGACGGCTTTATCTCCAGAATATATCTCTGAAAATTGTATGGATGCGGTTCCGCCGAGTCTCGCTCAGGCCCGTGGAGGTACACTTTAAAGACTGGGTTCACAACAGGACAAGTTCTTCTGTGTTGGTTCCGTTCCAAGCTCATAAACAAAATGTTCTTCTGCATTAATGAAATCAGTAAATGTGGACAGAACCGTTCTCATGTCCGGATCGGGCCAACCTTTTATTGGACCCTCCTGGTAATAGAACAGTGCAATCACTTCAAGAAGAATTAGTAATGAGTGAGTTTTACGACATACTCCGGACCACTTTCACATTTATACTGTGTACTCTCTGGAGTGTCTGAAGATTCAAAGCGCGACGAGGACTTTTTCGTTTTTAAAAAAAATCCAATATATATTGAAATCAAGTTTGAGTGCAAAGTTGTTGTGTTTGTTCTCTCTGTCAAATCATGTCATCTGGAATTGACGGCCCCCTTAAAAAAAATGTGTAGATTTTTTCATAAAGAAAATTTCTTTATTATCTATATGCAAGATTTTTAATTCCAATTATTCCCAAATATTTTACCTCTAACTCAATTAAGAAAAAAGAAAAAGAAACTTTACATTCTTCCCATTAAACAAATATATTTTCTCTAAAACATGTGTCACAGTTATTCGCTCCCTGCATTTAATATTCTGCTCCGCTCCCTTTTACAGGGGCTTAGTCTCCTTCTGTGGTCTGTGAGGAGGTTTGAGAACACATGGAGAAGATCTGAGAACATTCCTCCACACAGAACCTCTCCACCTCCTTCAGGTTCTGAGGTCCACGCTGGTGGACTCTCCTCTGCAGCACATCCCACAGATTTCGGTCAGGTGACTGGGATGGTCATGACAGAACCTTTATTCTGTGACCTCTGAACCATTCTTGATGTTGAGGTGATCTTCAGATCATTGTTCTGCTGGAAGGTCCAACCACGACCCACTTTAAGGTTCCTTACAGGCTTTTAGGTCTTCATCCAGTATCTGCTGGTGTTTGATGGAGTCCATGGAACCATGTCTTTAACAAGATGTCCAGAACCTTTGGAAGAAAAACTACCCCAAAACATCAGACATCCACCACCAGACTTCACAGTGGGTAAGAGGGGATTTTTTCTATGGCTTATTTTCTTGTTACACCAAACCCATCTTTGGTGTTTGTAACCAAAAAGCTCTACTTTGGTCTCATCTGACCTCTGACCTTGTTCCAGTGAAAGTCCCACTGTTCTTGGTCAAACTGCAGGAGCTTTATCTTGTGTGTGAACGACAGCAGAGGCTTTCTGACCCCAAGATTCAACTGACCTCTGACCTATCTAGTTGAAGTCAAACCATCCATCTCATAGTGTGTGGGGTCAGTGTGCAGACACATCCTCTTCCAGGCTAATGTCTAACATCTCCAGTCTCTTTAAACTTCTTCATTATTGATCTAACTGTTGAAACTGACATTCTGAACTGCTGAGAGATGTTCTTGTCTCCATTGCCAGATTTGTGCAGCTCTCCAACTTTTCTTTGCTCCTCATTGCTGTGTTCTCTGGTCTTCATCATGGTGAAGAACCTCAGAGGGAATCAGGCCTGTGTCACCTCATATTTATACCCCAGTCAAACAGGAAGTACCTGTTCACCACTTCAGAGTTCCTGCTCAAAAAGGTGAAACCTAAAAACGTTAAAGAGGACTGGAAATATTCTTCTGTTACTTTTTAACCCCAGGACTTCCTGTGGAGTGGTAGTAACTGTGAATCACATGATTAAGAGAAAAAAATTGTTTTATGTTAAGAATGTAATGTTTTTTTATTTTGTCACTTGAAAAAAAGGTTAGATTTTTTTTTAAATAATTAGAATTTAAGGTTCTGAGTATAGACAATAAAGATATTTTTGCTTCTTATTTGACTAATTTCTTTAAAAGGGTGCCGGTAACTCTGCATATATAAATATATATTTATATATATATATATTTATATATACGACTGGTCATACAGACCTGTTTCCCCACTAAGCTATGATTTACATTTTAATCACGGTGATGGAAAGATTAATACACTCTGGGATGGGATTTCTTGGATTCAGTGTACAACAATGACTTGATGGATGTTAATGGACACTCTGAGGTCCGTCTCGGCGCGGCGCATTAATCTTTCCTGAGCTGACTCATTCCGGCGTCGGCTCTTCAAGGAATGTGGAGTCATTTCGGAGAGAGCTGAAAATGTCTCCCCTCTGTCCTGGGCAGATGTCTGCTAATGCTATCACGTCTCCCCAGAGGGGGAAATGTTTGGTCTGGTTATTGTTTTATGCTCATAAATGGCTCGTTGACATTCCATATGGTAAAGTTTTTGCAGTTAAAACCTACGCTGATGTCTTCCGTCAGGCAAAAATCACTCTTTAAATACATTTTAATGGGAGCTAATAGGGTGAAGAGGGAGAAAGAGGCAGGAATTAGTTTCAGTACTAATATCCTTTCGGGTTGGAGGATTAGGATACATCACGCCATGTGATGTTGCTTCCAACCAAATCAAAGTCTTTCATTAAAGCTAGAAATTGAGACATTTTACTGACTAAATCCTAAAACTGCTCTCAAAGCCCGTTTCCTGTCTGCGCCCCTATTAAGTTGAACTCCTCCTTGCCTTTGCCTGCTTTGAGAATAGGATGACACTGTTCCCTCCTCCTGCTTATTAAAATATTCATCCGAGCACTCACGCCGCCGATTTACATTTTCTTTAGCTCAGCTAATAGTCCTTCATCTCGGATTAAAACGAAACGATCCTCCGCCGCCTAGATGTCTAAATTCGTAGAATGGAGACCCTGCTTTTCATTTGTGAGACATCTGAAAACAGGATTTTGGTCATTTTGAAGCGAGAGATGAAAAAAAATAAATGTCAGAGTGAAGGCAGGAGCAATCTGGAAATAGTTCATTACAGATTAGGAGAGTTGTGTGCAGTTTATCCGACTGTCTTACCTTCACTTAAAGGGTCCAGGGTGTGAATCATCAGCTGGAAGATGCTGTTCCTCATCAAACTGTTGTGCAGGGAGGCGGAGCTACCTCCCCTCTGAAGCCGAGGCCTGGCCTGTGATTGGACAAAAGAACGAATGAATCAAACACGTTTTAATTTGTGCATTTCTTCTTTTTCTAATAAACTGGTGCTTTTTTTTTTTCAGGTTCATACATTTACACTATCGAGCCACTTCTAACGTAAGCTGTTTGAAATATGACTCCCTAGTCCTGGTTTTCATGAAACCAATAGAATAAACCTGCAACTCAGTAGAATTAGCAAAGTGCTTCAACTTCTTAAAACATATGAGTGGAAATTAGAACCCAGTTGCAACGGTTTGGGGTCTGCCCCCCTTTGGGTGTCCACAGGTGCTGCGTAGGAACAGGAGGCGTCATCTCCTGATTCACAGGTCCATATGGATCTGAGCGGGAGTTGCTGGAGGCATGTCGCTTGGCAGAACTTGAGTAATATTTAGATTCTCAGTGTGACGTTTCCTTCTGTTGCTTGGTTTCGTCGTTTTGCTACATAAACCCCGCCCCCAGTCTCCGACATCACCGCTTCTTGTTTTTAACCCAGTAGCTTTTTGTTGCTCTTAAGCGGACCTTTTTTAGCGGCCAGGTTTCGAATAAGTTCAGCACCGACCCAGAACTAACTAAAAACCCAGCTTGAAGCAAAGGGGCCGCATTTACTTTGTATAGAAGTGTTTTTCACACTGACCTCAGTGTAAATTTGTATATTTTCTAAACATTTAGATAAAATTTCCGGCTATAGATTGAACGTTCAGTGCCCAATGTGATAAAATGTCGTTGTTTAAATCAACAAATGCAACTTTTACAAACGGCGCCCCATAAAAGTACAAACGTGAGGCGTGCTGTGTGGAAGTAAACGCTTCCAACACGTCTTCCCTCCTCAGTTGTCTTTCGCATGCTGCGTAGGAAATGCTTCAGAACACAGTGGGAGCTACTCTCTGGAGGCTGAAGGTACGAGATAAGAGCGCTCACGTCTCGTTAACAGTATGGTGGGAGAAACAGGAGTCACACCGTCACATCTACACAGACACAGGGACAAACACTGAAGCAAACGGGAGGAGAGTCAATCTGACAGGACCTACCGACAACTTGCCGTCATCCTCTGCTGCCCCAGGACTTGCCTTCTCATCCAACACGGAGAGAAGAAGAAATACAAGCGGGGGCGGGGGGGTGTGGGGGGGTCGGGAGAGAAAAGAGAGAGAGAGAGAGAAAACAGCACATAGATGTGAAGCATGCCACACACAAACACACCGACACGACGACGAGATGATACAGAGAGACGTCAGACCGAATCGTGATGACTGTGATGGAAGTGGACAAGACTAGAAAGACAGATCTGCTCCCACTGCCGGACCTACCCGCTGGGTCGAGGTTAGAATTTCTGCTTGATCTAGAGCACACGTGTCAAACTCAAGGCTCGTGGGCCACATCCAGCCCGCACAACAATTATACAACCCAATACAATATCTCATTTTCTAATTCTAATTTTTTTAAATGACTGGCCCGCTTGTATACATCATAAACACCACAGATACGACAAATCCCAGAATGCACCGCGGTAGCTCCCGCTTCTCTCTTGTCAGATGGAAGTGTTTATCCAGTTATTCTAATAAAACCTTTAGGCTACTCCTTAGAAGGGAGTCTTTGGAAATATGTTTAAAACGATTTTTTTTAAAAAGGAACCGTATTAATAAGTCGCACGCGCAAATTAGTTTAACGCATGTTTTCATTAACTTGCGAGGTGCGTCCACGTCCTCCAATCGTTCATTGGTGTCAGTAGTGCTGCATTGAAAACAAAAAAAACACATGAAGTTTCTTACAGTTAATGTGAAACGCACCTTTATGCTGTTTATGCTCCTGACTGTTTTCTGAGGAGCAGCTGCTACTGGCTGCAGGAACAGATTTCGAGGACCAACAGTCTACTTTCACTGTTTTATTGTGACGGATGAAAGAAACGGCTAAATCAACCCAGACATTTTATTGTTCATTAAAAACCAACTGATTGTAGATATAATTTAGATATTTTATTTTTAAAAATATAGATTTCTTGCTGTTATTGATGCCTGTGAATAAAAACTTTTCTTTGCAAATTACTCTTTGAAACTATGCGGATAGAGAGGGAGACAAAACAATTATTTAAAAAAAAAAAATCGGCCTGTAAGAGGACATGACTTCTTTTTTGAATTCAATGTGTAATTGGAGTATTTTCTATTCTGTCGGTTTGTTCAGAAGTCTATAAAATGAATAAATTAAATTGTCATAATACCTCAGATTAAACAGAGCAGGTTTGAGTCCGGTAAAGTGGTGTCAATCTTTAATGTTGGCCCCCTCTGTGATTGAGTTTGAAACTCCTGGTATAGTAGAATACCCGGTGACCCGACCGGTCCGTCCTGTCAGCAAGCTAAGCTATGCTAAGCACCACCGGGGTATAAGTTCCTAAAGGTGAAGGAGTGTATTTAAATGTGTATTTGTATCTTCATTCCTATCCCTTCCTCCAATGGCTCAAACATTTCACTTTAATCAAAACCGCCCATTCTTTCTGAAATAACATTTATAGAAATGTCAAGGTTACGTCACAACTGCAAGTGGAAACGCTTGCACTTTAGAACAAGTGAACAGTCTGTCCTTGAAGGGGACGGGTTGAAGGCGAGAATCCTGGACAAGCGGAAGAATCTGAGGAACTTAAAGAGCGGCCAGATTGTGACGGCTCTTCGGCTGAACGTCTGAAAGCCTGGAGGAGCTGCCGATCATGTTTGTGAACGTGGGAGATAGCTACCTTCACTAAGAAAGGAATTAGAACTCAAGATTAATTCTTTGAAGTGTACTTAAGTAATGTTCAAGTATAATTTCCGAGTACACTTTATGTTGTTAGTATACTAATAGTTTCCAAGATGGTGGAAACCTTTCCCTTCACTCCCTTCACTCCTGCTTAAAGTGTACTAATAACACTATTACCACAAAAACATTTTCATAAAGTATTTATAAATTGTTTATAACAAAGTTATACAACACAGCCAACACTTATAAGTCATTAGTTAACGTTTATAACCCTAACTTTTAGCATAGATATCAATTTATCAATGTGGCTCACTATTTGGCAACATGAAGTTAGAAGCACAGATAAGTGTGCTCACTATTTGGCAAGAATTGGATATTATACCCTTTACATCTAATGAGTTATAAGAGCTTATAAATGATTTATAAAGTGTTTACAACTTAATAAGTAAGCTACTTGCAAACTTTTTTTTAAAAAGTAAATGCTTAAAAAGGAGAGTCTTACTGTAAAGTTGTACATTATATTTTGTATTCTCTCAGTAAGGAAACAATTTATATTCTTTCCCAAAATGTCTGCTGCTTTTTTTTCCCCCACGTACTTTCCCTTGAGTTAAACAGAATGTCTTGTACTGTTCCAGAATCTTTAAAAGTGGGTCTATTATGCTGCCAGAGTGAATGTGATAACTTTGAAAGTGCCGGTTCACGCCAAAGTGACTCTAGTCCTCTAACAATCACCCACTTCTCTGGTGTCCTCCTCAGCAGGCCTGTTTGGCATGTTCAGCGCAGTGAAAGTTTATTTCTGACACAAAAAGCCTTTCATTAACTGCCTGACTGAACGGCGCTCACTTCATCTCCAAAAATGTGTGAAATGACTTTTTGTCTAAGGCTCCTCTGTTTTTCTAAAAGGGAAGGGAACAAACACAAAGCTCTGGTTCAGACATTAGCATATCAGGACTTTGTTTCGCTGCCTAGACAGAAAAAATGTGTAAATGTGAAAATGTGGAGAAACTAGCGTGAAACAAACAAACACATTTTTCACTTGAACAGATTTTTTTTCGGGGAAAAAAAGTTCCTTTTGTTGATTGAATCATCTAAAATTCAACCATCGAAAAGTGGCAGCAGATCCTTCGTGTTAACGCGATAACTCAAAAACTGTTCAACAGACCATTTTGGCATTTCATACCCACATACACCTTACTGTGAGGAAGAACTGGATTCACTTTGGGAGAGGTCGGTTGTATATTTAGGACAATATGGGGAGCTTTAGCTCCAAAATGTTTTCAGCCCATCATTTATTAACTGTTGGTCCGATTTAGTCCAAATTAGGTGCATATGAATCGACTCGAGGAGGTTTATCTTTTATATATATCATAATTTACTCTAGATGTTCACACGATCACTCACTCGGGGAGCTGTTGTACAAAAACCCTGTTTTATGGACTTCCTAACCCTTAGCTGGATTCGATCCAAACTTTGTTGAATATTAATTTAATCGAGGAGGTCTGTCTTTTCATATTGTATTTCCATCTAGACCTTAGTGTGAGGAAGAACTGGATTCATTTCGGGGAAACAGCACCCACTTGTTTTAACAGCTCATTATGAGCTTTGCCTTCGCGTAGCTACGGAACATTTATAGAAATCACGGAGCTGAGATTAAACATTTGCGAGAAGGAAAAAAAAAAGAAAAAAAAAGAGCAGAAGCCAAGCTAATCCTAAGATTTTCCACGGAGCTATATGCGACTATGACCTTACTTCTACCCCGACCCCCCTCCCCCCATTTCATATCTTCAGGGTAATTCCCTGCACACTGACTATATAATTGTTCTATTCTTTTCCCCTTATCAGCCTCCTCAAAGGAAAATCAGGAGGGTTGGGAGAGAACAGGTGAATGGGCCGGATAGCGATTACGCTCTGGGTCGCTCATTAAGGCGGCGTTAAAATATTATGACTAATAATCACGTAGGGAGATTAGCATGTTCTCTGAAGTTTGTGTGTTCTCTCTAATGCCGGCAGCTCTGCCTTCCACTTCTTACGTAATGTCACATCAGGCTCATTCTTGGAAGCGGATCAGCCGCGGGCGATAAAAAAAATGTCCCCCTCTTCATCCAGATGCGTCGTAAACGCCACGTTACGGAGAATTATCGATGAAGAGTGTGACATCATGCAGATACGCTTCCGCTTTCAGCGCTCAAATTGCCCACGGCTTAAACGAGAAGGGGAGGGGGTGGGGGGCTTTCGGAGGAATCTGCACACGCTGATGAAACGCTGAAAGCAGATTTGGAAATCCTGACTATTGAAATTCTGTGGTGGATTAAAGGCCTTCACGTAAGCAAACAGAGTTCTCTAAAGGAGGCTATTTCTGGATGGTTTTCATTTGCATTTCCTTTATACTTCAACATCCATGCCAAATAATACCCAAGACTAAGCCCCTTTTTCATTCGCTCTGCGGTTCATCGGTGGCGGCGGCTGATTAAATCCATCAAAACCCTGTTTGATACTGGCAATATTTAAAATACAGCGAAAAATCTGAAGCTTACATTTTAAGATAAATACACCGTCTATATGATCTCCGCCTAATATAGCTTTTTAAACTTTGCAGGGAATTCAATTAAACTGAGTTATCGTCATGGCAACACAATATCGAGTATTTAAGAAATTAAATAAGCCTTTAAAACTCTCAGAAACAGGGGGATTCCCACAAGTGATGCACTGCAAAAAAAACCCAAAAAAACTCATCAACACAGTCAAAAATGTAACTTGAAGCCTACGCTGTCGTGAACTGCTCAAATTAAATATGAAGTTATGTCCAAAATAGTGTTTTTTCATGAAAAAAAAAAGAAGAAGAAAAAAGCGCCCCCTAGTGAGTTAAATATGAACTATTACATCAAGAGAATATGATATACTGCATGTAAGTGGATATCTTCAATTACTTTTTTTGTCTAACTACTGCTGTAGTTAGCTGTTTTTTATAAATGTTGGAATTAATGGAACATTTGAATTTCCCCATAGGGATAATAATAATTGTGAATTCTATTTTTATTAATGAATATGCACCAAATTTGGACTAAATCAGACGAACGGTCAGGACGTTATGTCAGGAAAACCATTTTTTGTTTAAAGAAAGAGCTCCCCCTAGTGTGTAAAATATGAACTATAACAGAGAATAAAATATGATGTATATATATATATATATATATATATATATATGTAAGAAAGATATCCTCGAGTCGATTCATAAGCAACAAATTTGGATAAAATCGGAACAACTGTTTGGAAGTTCTGTACAAAAGACTGAGATCTGGTAAAGATAAAAAATAGCTCCTCCTAGTGGCTAAAAAATGGAACTAAAAGTAGTATAAGTATGACACACACAAGATGACATATCCTTATCAGTTCCATAAGTCATTCCTGGTTTTCCCAGTGTGGCTACGACGGGTCTTCCGCTAGTAGAGCTGCATATTTCACAGAGCAAACTGTTTTATTGAACAGAGGCAAAGCTGTTAAACCTATAATAAAGACTAAAAGTAGCCCAGCTGCAGCTGCAGAAATGCTGATTGGACAGCTGGCTGAAAAAGAAATTGCTGCGTGAATGATTTTATCTCTGCTCGATCAGCAGAGCCATTAAATACAACAATAATTCTATTCATGTATTCTGTGAAATTGACCCGTAAGAAACCTTTTAAACGCTGTGGAAAGTGCTTTTTAGGGCTTTATGGTTATTTGTTTTTACTCATAATGTGCTAATTTTCTAGCTTTATTATTATTATTATTATTATTATTATTATTATTATTATTGTTGTTGATATTGTTCTTTATGTGAGGCAGAGCTGCAGGTTCCAGCCGTACAAAAACAACCTTCAACTCTCAGAAACACAGCTAATCGGCTTTTATTCTTTATATGAAAGGTTCAAAAGTTCCCTGCTACCTATCACCAATTTGAAAATCTGCCCCCACTGCCTCATGCTTTCCAACGGAGGCCGAGAACGGGCATGAGGGCAGAACCCTTTTCTTGATATAACACGTTGTACACGTTGCCATGGCGACGGCAGAAGTCAATATTCACGATTTTCTGACGGCAGATAAAAGTTTTCAATGGCAGGTATAATACACCTTTGAGTATTTTGTTGTTGTTTTCTTTTGCTATTTCTCTCATATTTTTGACTTTTTTTGCTTAATTTCCGGGTCATGTGACTCCCTGATAAAACAGAGTACACACGTTTACAGTAAACAAAGTGTATTATACTTACTTATGTCCTCACCAAGAAAAAAAAACCTGGAGAAAGGATTTCCTTGCATATCTTATATCTTATATATTGACTTCCGATGTCGCCATGGCAACGGAAGTCAATATGTTTGCTTGTTTTCCTCGTGATAAGGAGATTATTATCTCGGCCACCATTGCCGGTCACGGCTTCCGCACTTTTCAAAGTTGAACTGTGACATTGATGATGATGATGATGATGATGATGATGATGATTAAACAAATAAAATTACAATTTCCTCATCTATTATTGACAAATATATACTAATGGACGGCACAAAGTACTGGAGAAAAGAATTAAGGGCACAAGCCAAGAATGAAGTCACTCTGGCGGAGTGGTTTTGGGAACCTTACAGTAGACGTGACATTGCTGGAATAATAAAAACTCTCAGGGGTGAAAGCTGCGGAGAATGAGGACAAACGACAAACGAGGCCTCCGTGAGAGGGCGTCTGCGGAGACGAGCGAAAAAACCAGAGAGCGCCCGGCTTGTTAAGCAAACTTGAAAGGAGTAATCTTGCACAAACTCCAGGCGTTAGCCTCGGCGTGCTTCCAGCAGGCGGCCCGTCTGTCAGAGTGTGAGGGAACACCCTTGGAGATTTGTCCATCTACATTCATCGCGTTGGAGCTCAACTGTTGAGCAGCACGACTGCACAGCATCTGTCTCGCTCCCCGTCTCTCGCCCATTTTTTTTTACCCGGAGACGATAATGATGATCTTCAAGGAACGGAGGGAAAAGATGCACAACAAGTCAAGAAGCCATCCACTCGCTAATTAGTAACCCCTTCATTTTTCTAACAAGCAGAACTAATTACAGGATCTGGCATGATGCTGATTTCCCACAAGGCAATGCTCACCAGGACTACTTGTTTCCTCTTACACCCCCTCCCATAAACCAATCAGACTCAGGCCTTTGGGAGAAAAATAAGAGAGCAAAAAAATGCTGTGTCATTTTTTTGCAAATGAAAGTACGATCACCGAAAACTGGTTTGATGGAAAATACGAGGGTTTGTCACGATACCGCTCACATTAAACTCGAGTCTCCTCGTTCTTTTAAATGTATGTAGATTCCAGCCTTATTATCTTAATACATCAAAATAATGAATTTTTACGCTACGCTACGATATAACCCAAAAGGATGTTAGCTGACTGTATAGCCTTAGTTCACAAACGCCAAATTATGTTAATGTTTAGCTTGCTAATTTTCAGCTAGCTCATGTTAGCTAACGTAAGCTATTATGTTCAATCTGTGTGGAACAAAGTATGAAGTCAAAAGAGGTAAGCTGCAAATTTGGTGCCTATGATTGGACTTAAGGAGATCTTTCTTGTATATATCAAATATTACTCCAGTACTTCATATTTTACTCAGTAGGGGGCGCCTTTTTTTTAAACGAAAAACACTGTTTTTACGACATAACTTCCTAACCGTTTGTCCGATTTACTCCAAATCTGTTGCTCAGAATCGAATGAAGGAGATCCAGCTTGTATTTGTTCTATTTAACTGTAATTGTTTAAATGTCACTCATTTATAGGTTTTTATTTTGTCAAGAACACATTTTTTTGACAGTTACTTCCCAACCATCAGTCCTACTGTGTCTAAATTTAGCTCCTATAAACCTGCAAACCCAATCAGATCTGTAGTTTGTCGTTTCCATAAAGGCTTGAGCTGAGGCTTGTTGTTTTTATTTTTTATAATAAATGTTGTAGATTTCTTCCAGAAATTGGTATTTATATAAACTGTTCCCCTCCAGCATCTTTGTCCCAGCGTTTTTGGCAGCCCTGTTTGTAGCTCCCGCAGAACTTTCCAGTTTTCTCGGTATTTGTTCTGGATCAAATTTTATGACATAGCGTGAAGATCCGGCTAAACAAAGATGGAGATATTGGTTGGAAATCCAAACCGGAACCGCCAGAATCTGGCAGTATTTCTGCTCCACATGGCCACAAATGCAAAAAGAAACTAAGATCTAGGACTCTGATGCATGAAGTTCACCTGGACACTGTTGTAGCTGCTTATCGGTGCAAAAGAATCTCTTATAGAAGGATTCTAAGTTCAAGGTTAATAAATTCAAGATCATTTCATTGGTTTATTAATTTTCAGAATGGCCTCAGTCCTTCTTATATATCAGATTGGCTTTCTTCCTCTGAACCCTGGAGAGCCCACAGCTCTGCTGGTAGTGGCCTTTACTTATTCCCAATGTAAGAATAAAAACTCACAATGAAGCTTCATTTTCCTGCTGATGTTCAGTGCTCCTGTTTAAAGCAAACTCCAGACTTTTTATGTGTCAGCATTTTAACTTTATCTGTTTATTGTAATTATTATTGTTATCTGTTCTATTTTTCTACATTTTAGACAGTTTTTATAATTATTTTAAGTTCTGTTTTTCCACATTTTAGTCAGTTTTCATAATTATTTTATGTTCTGGTTTTTTTCTACCTTTTAGTCAGTTTTTATAATTATTTTATGTTCTGGTTTTTTTCTACATTTTAGTCAGTTTTTATAATTATTTTATGTTCTGGTTTTTTTCTACATTTTAGTCAGTTTTTATAATTATTTTATGTTCTGGTTTTTTTCCACATTTTAGTCAGTTTTTATAATTATTTTTAAGTTCTGTTTTTCCGCATTTTAGTCAGTTTTCATAATTATTTTAAGTTATTTTTTTTCTAAATTTTAGTCAGTTTTTATAATTATTTTAAGTTCTGTTTTTATAAATATTTTATGTTCTGTTTTTCCACATTTTAGTCAGTTTTTATAATTATTTTAATTTCCGTTTTTCCACATTTTAGTCAGTTTTTATAATTATTTTATCTTCTGTTTTTCCACATTTTAGTCAGTTTTCTATTATTTTAATGTTTTTACAGTATCCTTTATTTTATATGCTTTGATAGTTTTGCTGCCGCCAGTACTTCCTCAGTTCAGTTCCGGTTATAGTCCCATTACACAATTGTTTTTGCCTGGTGTGTGGACGGAGGTGGTGCTGGCTGGGTGGAGAAGAGGGGAAATGGGTGGGTCGGGGAGAGGGGATGGTTTTTAAATTGTTTTCTTGTATATCCTGTTTTTATAGTTTTGTCTTTGCTCAACTTTTTGTGGTCCATTTTTGTCTTGTGTGTGGATGGGGATGGTGGGCGGGGCTAAGGAGAAATTGTTTATATCGTGTAAAACACTTTGTCACTTTCTGTTGTTTTAAAAGTGCTCGATAAAGTTTGTTTGACTCATTGATTGATAAAAATTCTTATTCTCCAACAAACCGAATATGCAATGCATGCTAGTACGCTATCTGTAATCCCTGTAAGGAACAACAAGCCTTGTACTTAATGACTTTTAACTTGAGGAGTTCAATCAGGGTGGATTGCTTGTACAACGCAGGGGATTAAGTGCAGCCGGCTCCGTCGGTTAGCGATGGACATGAGTGGAAACCCTCTCGGATGGGAACGGAGAAGAACAGGCTCTCAGAAAGATTTACTGCGCCCGAGAGCCTTTTTTTTCTAATTAGCTCATTATAGACTCTGATTGCAATCACTTCCTTTTGGAGAGTTTTGCTCTCTTAAATTTGATTTAAATATCTCTGTGATTATCTGCGCCGCGTCGGGGCCCTCTGTCACCATGGAGATCCATACGGTATCACCCTGTGTGGTCGCAGAGTCCTCGCCACCACGGAGAGAGTTGAGAGAATATGGCTTTGACATGCAGCACAACTCTCAGAGCTGATGTAACCATCATCTGCTGCAGCAGCAGCTTAGAGGCGGCTGATGTTGAGGGCCAAAAAAAATCCCACCCGGCTGTAGAAGTTAAGTATGCGAGACCGCCTGCAGGTCATCTGCCACCTCCTACCATGTGCACGGTTTCCATCCTACTGCTTTTGCGTGTCATCTCATACACCCGTCAGATAGGGAACTCGGTGTCCTTCGCATGATGCTTTTACAGTGCAGTTACATTAGCTAATTCGACCCTGCTTTTAAAAATAGACCTTGATCGATATAGGCTTTTAGTTTCCTGCAAGCCTCAACGTTTCACCCTCAGGCTCTCTCTCTCTCTCTCTCCTGGAAATAAAGGAGGAAAAAAAACAAGCAAGCTCTAATTTCATGTATTCCACAATTTCCTTGCGGCAGCTATGAAATATGGATACAACTTTGCGTTGACCTTCACGGTCTTGAGCTAAAAATAGACAGAGGTTCACATGTGTGAAAGTGATCAGACGTGATCCGGTTCCAGTTCTCAGTCCGATCCCTGAACTTGGAATATCGTCCGATACCGAGACACCAATCCTACACCCGACTATGCGTCCGATAATCTGAGTACTTGCTAGCCTGAGGAAGAAACTAGTCTTACTCTGTCGTCCCTGACAGGAAGGGTACATCCCCCCCAAAAAGCCACCAATCCCCTGCCTTTTACAAAAAAAAATCGCTGATTAAAAGTGAAATTACGTTCTTGTTTCTTCCCCCTAGAGAGTAAAACGTGAAATTTTAGACTAGAATATGATAAATACCCGATATATCTCCTCGAGTCAATTCATATGCACCAGAGTTGGGCTAAATCGGACAAACAGTTAGGAAGTTATGCCCCCTGGGGGGATGCTGGGATGATGGTAGTGCGGAAAGTCCTGGTACTGGTTGTTCTTCATGGTGAGTGAGGAGAATAGGGCATTTCATGAGTGTATGTGGCTTGAGTTGTCAGCATGACCTACTGTAGCTCCCAGGCTTTGCTCCATTCCATTTCAGGAAACTTCACGCGTCACGTCCCAAATCTTGCCTTTAACCGTCCCCCTCGTTGTAGCGCAACCTTTCGCGTGGTTCTGGTGTGGTGTGGCCTTTAAATAAGGCTATGAGGAGCGATTCTGACCCTGAATTATGTAATAACATGACACCAGAAAACAGCTGCAGTCTTTTATGTCAAGAGTGTGAGTCACAGCATACTGATCCCGCCACGATTTTTCTTCAAAGTCGTCAGAGGTAGTACCAGATGCGAAGGTGAGAAAATACAAGACACTGAGGCTGTTCATGGTTCTGCACAGAGAGCAAAGACTATGCCAGGTGCTGCTGAATTTAAACAAGAGACAATCATCCAAGTTAGCTAATCCTAATCAAGTTTAACATTTACTACATTGACAAAAACAACAAAAAACAATCTAGTCTAAAAAAATAATGTTTTCGCATTTTTTGCTTGATTTAAAAAAAAAAAAATTTTATGGGGCTAATAAATCTTGGGGCACTGGATTTTGGATTTTGGTGCAACTTGTCTTTCCTCTTATTTCTATAGAAAAACTCTATGAGGAAATATAAGGCTAAATTAGCAGCAGCTAAATGGGATACATGTTACCATTCGGAAACACACACACACCCACACACACTTACACACACACTTACACACACGCATGTATTTATAATATTAAGCCAAAAAAAATTAAGCTTTGATGTTTCACTTGTTTCCAGAACGGACCACAATGTGAATCATGTAATTAAACGGACAATCTAATTAGTGAGAAGGTGACCTTCAAATCATTAGCGACACTGAGAAGACAGTGGAGAGACGCTGTTCACGCTGATAAGAGTATGGGTGGGTGGGTGGGGGTGGGGGGGCACTACAATAACCAATTGAGGATGACATAAAAAAAAAAAACAGCCATCAGCACCTGTGATGCAAATGAGGACTTCACTTGCAACATTATTACCATTGAGTGCAATTAAATTAGCTTTGGACAAAAGCCGTGCATCAGTGTGGAACCACGACGCTGCCAAGAGACGTCGCGGAAAAAACAACAGCGAGCAGATCCAGCTCTGCAGATCCTCGTTCTCTAAACGCAACCCAGCGTTTTGATTGTCCCGTTACTTTATTGGGAAAAACACTTTCACCCACAGAGACCGGAGAGTTCTCCCGGTCAGCACCAGTAGACAATGAACCAAAAGGGAAAAAAAAGGTAAATGCTCCCCCAATGACTAAAATATGAGCTATCAGATACGACAAAAACAGGATAGTTCTACTCGAGTCAATTCACACGCACCGAAATTCCTCTCAATCTATTGACTAATCATTTCCAAAACATCAAAAAGCTAATAATTCATATTTTACTCACCAAAGGGGATAGTAATATAGGAACATAAATGTACGACATAAACAAGAAGATTTCCTCTTTTCAATTCATACGCACCAAATTTGAACTAAATCGGACTAATGGTTGGGAAGTAATGTCCGAAAAACTCTGTTTTTGTCTAAAAAAAAGAAATGGCTCCACCTAGTGACCAAAATATGAACTATCAGAGTAAAATAGGACATGTATGAGGTAGCACTACTCGATTCCATTTATATGCACCAAGTCTGGACTAAATCGGAACAATTGCAAGGAAGTTATGTAAAAAAAACAACAAAGAAAAACAGTGTTTTTCGTAAAAACAAAACAAAAACTTCCCTAGTGACTCAAATATGACCAATTAGAGTGAAAAGGGACATAAACAAGAAAAATCTCCCCAATTGGAATCATATGCACCATATTTCGACTAATTTGGACCAACTGTTAAGAAGTTATAGCCGCAAAACTTTTAGAAATAAAGTTCCCCCAAGTGTTGTAACTATAGAACTGACTTTCCCAAAAAATCAAGCCAGTTCTTCCTCACAACAATGTCAGTGTGGGTATTGACCATATATTTTTACTGAAACTGGAAGTGCGCTGAGGGCTTACTAGGATAGAACTAGATAAAGAAACATAAAAAATGAGCCCAAAAAGACTTTTTAGGGGAGGGGTGCGCAGCAATAGTGCCGGTGCCAAATGTCCCAAAGTGCATGGAGGAAAGACAGTCTGCTCCCTGTACAGAACCTGCTTTGTAACTGATCTTTGAAGCGCATCTTGATGGAAGATCTTGCCTTCATGGTGCTATTTATAGCCTGGTAATACATCAGCGGTCGCACCTTCCATCTCAGCAGAACCAACATCGGCCTTGATACACACCGGCTTTTCCAACACCGATAGCAGGCCTCTAATACTGAGGTTGAATATACACAAGACTTTTTTCTCTCGTTTTTATTAACATTATTTAATGCCTTGCCATCTTAACCTTTATGAGGCTCATTCTGACACGTATTCGTAATCACGTGACGAACTAATCAAGTTTAGCTTAGACAGACGTTGTGTAATGACATTCACTGTTCAACCACTAATTGTTTGGGATTAGTTGCCAGATGTGGCCTTTAAAATTACAGGGAGACGCTGATTTCATTATCCTTACTGACAAACTCGGACCTCTGGTGCGTAACCAGGACGGTAAACGAGTAGAGGGGGGCTTGTAACTCCTTTCTTTCACAAACCATAGTAGACAAAGTGCTGGCTAATCTGATCTGCCCAAGATAGTATTTTCAGAAGCAGCCAGTCAGTCAATCATCCAAACAATGAGAGAGGCCAGAAGATAACAAGATAACGGCCCGGGCTGGACCAGTGAGGTCGTCCTGAGGCGGGGCTGGAGGGTAAGAGGATATGACGGAAGACCAAACTAATGCCTGGCTACAGTTCCAAATAAACCGGACTTCATACAGCCTCCAGAAGTATTGGCACCCTTGAAAGAAATTAGTAAAATGAGATGCAGGAAATGTCTTTATTGTCTTTGATTCGTGATCCTTAATTCAAATTATTCATAAATGTCTATCTTCTAACTCAAGTAACAAAATAATAATTAAAAAAATGCAAAATTCTTTGCATGAAACCAAGATTTTTCTCCAAAGCTCTAGGAAATCCTGTGATTAAAAGTGAAGTTTAGTTCAGAAGTCCAACTTTATATTTTTAACTTCACCTGTTTGAGCAGGAACTCTGAAGTGGTGAACAGGTACTTCCTGTTTGACTGGGGTATAAATATGAGGTGACACAGGCCTGATTCTCTCTGATGTTCTTCACGATGATGAAGACCAGAGAACACAGCAATGAGGAGCAAAGAAAAGTTGTAGAGCTGCACAAATCTGACAATGGAGACAAGAACATCTCTCAGCAGTTCAAAGGTCAGTTTGAACAGTTAGATCAATAATGAAGAAGTTTAAAGAGACTGGAGATGTTAGACATCAGCCTGGAAGAGGACGTGTCTGCAAACTGACCCCACACACTGTGAGGAGGATGTTTGGACTGGATAAAGACTCTCGCTGGATTACAGCTTGAGAGGTCAGAGGTCAGTTGAATCTTGCGGTCAGAGATCATAAAATAAAGGTTCTGCCATGACATCCCAGTCACCTGACCTAAACCCCACAGAACATCTGTGGGATGTGCTGCAGAGGAGAGTCCACCAGCGTGGACCTCAGAACCTGAAGGAGGTGGAGAGGTTCTGTATGAAGAAATGTTCTCAGATCTTCTCCTTGTGTCCTCAGACCTCATCACAGACTACAGAAGGAGACTCAGGGCTGTTATGGTGGCAAAAGGGGGCGGAGCCAAATAGTACATGCAAGGGCACCAATACTTGTGACACACATGTTTTACAGAAAAATATTTAGTTTTAAAAAGTTATTATGCTAATTGAGTAAAAGATTATATTTTCCCAATTACGTTCAATTAAATGGGATGTGTAATAAAGAGAAAAAAAGAAAAACACTTCTTTTTTTAAAGCTGTGCTAACATTGGCTGTTCATTGTGGTCTGTTTGTTTGTTTTTTATTAAAATAAAAAGTTATAATATGCTCCATCTCGCGCTCCTCTAAGCTAAAAAGCAGGAACTCTTGGCTCTGCTGTGACCTTGAACCGCGTCTCCGTCGGCGCAGGAAGCATCCAGTCAGTGTGTCGGAGTGAAATGCATTTGGATTGTGCCAGAGAGGCTTCCGGAACCTCCTTAGGTTACATACCAAGTGATGTAGCGTTCAGTAATCTGACTTTAAACATCGACTCTGTCCTCAGACTAAGAGGCTTAACTGTGAGAAAATGTGCCCCGATCGACGCCAATCTTCCAACTACGAAACCTTTCAGCTGTCGGGGCCGAGATGTGAGACGCGTGTGAGGCACTTATGCAGAGAGTCGCTGACTCGGCAGGTTTTATTACAATAAATAAAAACAGAAAATGCATTGATTTCATGTTTCAAGCTCCATAAAGGAAGAATTTACAGGCCACTGCTAGTCCTGTTTGGACGAATCCTCTGGAGCCCGTTTGAAATCCACAGAAGCGGATTTCATTCACCTAAGAAGAAAAAAAAAGGTTTGCCCTGTTTTTAAGTATTAAGGACTTAGTTATCTCATTTAGTTGGCGAAACAGAGTCTCGTTATTCCAATATAACAACTTAGTTTCTTCATTAATTCAGAAAAAAGAGAATCTTGCTTTTCTGGATTAACAGTTTAGTTATCACATAAATTTAAAAAAAAACAGAGACCTGTTAATCCGAAGTATCGACTTAGTTACCTCATTAATTCAAAATCGGAATACAGCTTTTCCGAATTAACGACTTAGTTTCTTCATTAATTCAGAAAAGGGGAGTCTTGCTTTTCTGGATTAAAAGTTTAGTTATCACATTAATAAAAAACAAAAACAAAGTCCCGTTATTCTGAATTTACGACTTAGTTACCTATTTATTCAAAATCGGAATACAGTTTTTCCAAAGTAACGACTTAGTTACCACATTAATTCAAAATCGGAATACAGTTTTTCCGAAGTAACGACTTAGTTACCACATTAATTCAAAAAATCAGATAAAAATAAACGACTTTTCTTTTTGAATTTTCTCATTCATTCGAAATTAGAGTCCTGTTTTTCCGAAGAAATGATTTAGTTACGTCATTAATTCAGTGAAACAGAATCCCGTTCTTCCAAACATAAATTACTTAGTTTTCATACATAGTTATCGGAAACTCAGTTCCGTTTATCAAAATATAAACGATTTAATTTTCTCATTAATTCAAAATCAGAGTCCAGTTTTTCCGAAGTAACGACTTAGTTACCTCATTAATTCAGCAAAAAAAAGTCCCGTTTTTGTAATACAGAAACATTGTGAATAATACTGTATAATACTGTATATTACATTATGTAAAACGTATCCGGTCTGCAGGGTTGTGTCTCATGAGAGATAGTAGGGCAGAGGTGGAAATCTCTAGCTGGATTGCCCTCGTTCTGAGATTAACCAGCGGCTAAGCCCATATTAGGTAAACAAAGGCATTAGGCACCAATCAGGGCAGAGCTAATAGATAAATACATCCTTCCAACATCTGTCTGGGTCAAAGGTTAACAAATGACATCACATATCATGCACTGGGATCAACTGAAGGGATCAAGTAATCAGGATTACACAAGTTTGTTAAAAGTGCTCGAGGATTCCTTCCAGGGGTTTTTTACCAATATTTTTATATTAACAGTGGATCAAAATGAGAAAAAGACATGAAACGGGTTGGATAGTATTGTCAGTCCCTCTAATGTGTTTCATGCCGCTGTTTGGGTTTCACGAGTCATGACTTTATTGTCTGTTTTCCTCTCTCTGTGCTCTGAGCCCCGTTTTCAGCTGCAGCCAGCAGCTCTTAACAAAAAGCTCTGGGAACAAAAAAAAAAAAGAAAGAAGAAGAATCATACTAACAACAAGCGCACAGAATCCGCTCAGCACCAAACATCAAACAGCAAATTTAGAGCCCAGTGGAGAATTCAGCAGCTGAACAGCGTTTAATATCTCCAGTGAGATGATGAAGACCAAACCAGAGCGAACACACGGCCCAGAAACTGTAACAAAATGCCGGTTTTGTAGCGGTTGAAGCCTCGCTGATGGACGCCGACTCTACGTTCAGGTTTGATCATCTTACTACCCTTGACGGTAAAGGTTTATCCCCCAAAAATCTATGTTGACTCCTCAACCCTAACTATTTCTATGAAGTCAGCATTCTGCTCTGAGATCAGATCCCTAATTGTCAAAATGTTTGTTCCACCAAAAAAAAAAAAAAACTCTCCCTAGTGACTGAAATGAGGAATTACAGTCAAATATGACGAATACAAGTTAGGTTTCCTTAAGGAGGCACAAATGAGGTAAATGTGGACAAAATCAAACCAACGGTTAAGAAGTAATGTTCCAAAAACATTTTTTTTTAAAAAGGAAGCTCCCCCTAGTGAGAAAAATAGGAACTACTAGAGAAAAACATGATATAGATATTCCAGGTAGATATCCTGGAGTTGATTCATATTGGACTAAATTGGACAAACGATTAGGAAGCTATGTCAAAAAAAAACCTCTAGTCTAAGTCTACAAGAAAGATCTCGAGATCTGAATTCGGACTAAACTTAAGTTGAAAAATGATGGCCTGAAAACAAGTGGCAGAAAGATACAACGGCCATTTCCCAAAATCAATCCAGTTCTTCCTCGCACTAAGGTCTATATAGGTATAAAATTTGAAAATGACGCACGGCATTGTTGTTGAGTTATCATCTGTTTAACGCAAAGGATCTCCGATAGTCGCAGCGGTGATGAAGATTCCACAATAACAATTAAAAGTAATAAAAAGACTGATCTGTGAAATGATTGAAAATCCAGACCCACACTCAGCGTTTAACGCCATGCCTGGGAGCTACGAGGAAACCAGAACAATAAAACCATGTATTTTGATGCCGCCAGGAGCGGGATGAAGATGTTACAACCAAATAAACCTCACAGAGGGGAATGTAGTACGAGCAGTGACGTAACCAGATGAATGGCAGAAGCTGAATGAATCACCATTCTCTCCATGTTTCCATCTTTACACTCCTGGAAACAAATCGTCGATTTAGTTTGCGTTACGTGACTTTTGCTTTTTTTTTAGATTTGAAGAGCTAAATTATTACATTTATGACAATTAAAAAAGGGAGTTTCATTGCATTAAAGAAAAATTTAAATGATTTTTGGAATAGTGTTCATTAAAGAAAATTCAACTACATTGTACTTTTGAAAGAATTTAATAGTTGCCGCTTTGACCATTAAAACTTCGGGAGTTAATTTGCATAAATGTACGAGTCTAAATGGTAAATTCTCCATTATTGTTAATTCAACATAACTCTTTGATGTAGAACTTCATTGAAATGTTTTTGTGACACGTTTGAAAATGTCGAGTAATAACTATATATCCGGCCGCAGATACTTCGTGATAACGCGATAACTCAGAAACCATTTTAGGAATCATTTTCTAATTTTATAGCTACAAGACCTTTAGTGCGAGGAAGGACTGGATTGATTTTGGGAACGTTCGGTTGCATATTTCTGCCCCTGGGGGGAGAAATATGCAATATATTTATTTTTAAATACATTTAAATAAAGTTTTCTGGCTGTTATTTCTCAACCATTGGTCGGATTGAGGTCATTCACATTTTACACCCTAGAGGGAGTGTGTTTACGAAATACACAATGTTTCACACGACTTCCTAACCCTTGGTCCGATTTAAACCAAATTAGGTGCGTATGAATCGACTCGGAGAGATCCTTCATGTCTTTATCATATTTAAATTTAATAACTTGTATTTTACTCACTAGGTGGCGCTGTTTTAATATAAATTTTTTAAAAAACACAGATTTTTAGACACAGCATTACTTTTGATTTGAAGACAAGGGGATTGCTAATGCAACTCAAGGGGATTTGGGGCAATTCTGGGCTACCCCGTTGCCGTTAGCGACCTAGCTACTTTTTCTGATCTTTTTCTTTTTCTTAGAGTGTACCGTACTGATACTACAGTACTCTACTGATGCTCACGTGTTTTATTTTCTTCTTTTCTACGGCAGCAATGTAGCACACACGGCAATATCATAATGCCTGAATAATAATAATCCCAGGGAAGCCTATTTTAATCAAGTCTTTTGTTTAAGGGCATTCTGTCAAATGACATTGTATTGGCTTTGCGTTGCGATACATGGAGAGTAATGTATGTGGGATTAGGGACACCTTGAAACTCAGTGATTAAAGAGGAGATAAAAAAACAACAACCCTGATCTCAGGTCACGCCGGTCAATGTCACCGACAAATAGCGAGAAAAAAACCCAAAACCTTGATCCTTTTTTAAAGAATCTTGTAGTAATTCGCTCATCCTTGTCCCCATCCGACCGTTTTACTCGCCATTAGACATTTATGAAGTTATAAGCCCTGCTAGATTGCCAATTAAATCTCAAAATAACATGGCTGTCTTGAAATACGCACATCCCCAAAGTGTGAAAGCTTGATTAAAAACGCTGATTCGAAGATGATGTTCTAATAATAAATCAGCCTTTCTGGTGCCGTTAACCCCCGTGGGCCCGGAACCAGGGAATAAAAGAACACAACCTACATCTGGTTAGATAATCAGCAGGGGCGCTGAGAAAAAGGCAAAGACAAAGCTTCATGGATTAGACGTGATGGTGGCTTTAGATGGACTTCTTCCACCCATAAAGGTGTTTTTCAACGCAAAACAGAGTTCTGTTGGCCAAAGTACCCAGAATGCATTGCTGCTCAAGGTCACCTGAGTCCTTTCTGGCTCTCAGCCTGCACAAATAACTTCCCCTTCTCTTCTCGCACGTAATATCTGAATTAAATTAGTGCGGCAGGAATGGAACAAAGAGAAAAATAACACTTATAATACTTACTTTATGGATAGGAGTGCATCTAATTCGATCAAACGCCAATGTAGACATCCTCCGCAAATTTGACCCCCCCCCCCCCCCCTCTCCCCAGAACATTGTGCAAACTGCCATTTTGAGGATTTTTTCCGTGTGCTTAGAATAAATCCAGATTTAATTAAAGCTTTCACAATGCCACTTTTCTGCAAATTTCATTTCCATTTCGTGTAACAAAAGAAAACTAAATCCATCCGGATAATCTCTGCGCCGCCATCAAATTGCACCGCGGTGTCTTTTGCCCTCAAGTGTCATTGAGGGAGCGAATGTTGTGATTTCTGCTGATTCTGTGGTGGGAGTACTCACTGTTTATGCAAAAATAAAATACAACATTCCACTAAATAGGTGTACGAGAAGAAGCTCCCTGCGGAGCAAATGTGGAGGAACACCTCAGCCTACCTCCAGGCTTTTCATCGTATCCGATTCTCCGCATCGGCCTCTATGTGAGTTTACGCAATATTGATGCGGAAAATCTTTAACTGGGTAAAAAAAACTAATAGAAATACTCTTTAAATGTTTTCCAGAGGGATTTGTTCATCAGACCCGGACACAATTTATAGAGCTTAACCCAGAAATACACATTTGACTGTGTTTTATTAATCCCACAGTGGAATAGTGTGAGCCAAGCTGTGCCGCGTCGATCAAAGCACATTAATGCACTTCGGGTTTGTTTTTTTTACACCCACCCAGTTTGTTCTATTCTCCTCATACTAAGATGAAGAACGAGGATGATACGGGTCTGACTCTTCAGACGGATTATAAGAAGCTTTGGCGAGTAGTGACTGGAGTGCGGCGCCATCGACGAGACGAAATGTGGCGATAAATATAAGGTGGGTTAACGTAAGCCCGACTTCACTACCATCAACGGGTCTCCTCGTGCCACAGGACACCCTGAAGGTCATCTGTTTAACCCCTGACCCACGCACACCGGCTGTAACTTCCTCACCATCTGACATTTTCCTAGGAAACAACATTTAAGAGGAGATGGCGGTGAAGAGGAGGGTGAGAACCAACGGTCGGGAAAACCCACTCACCTTGGGCTGAACTTCTACTTCCACCACTTGGTTCTTGTTCATGCAACTTTTGACAAAGCCCTCCACTTTGCTGTTGAACTTCATGAAGATGACGTAGGCGGCGTAGCCAGAGAGCAGCACAATACTTTCCCACATGGAGATTAGGTTATCCAGGAAAAAGATGATGAGCAGGATCAGATCCAGGATGTAGAAGGACACGTCGCGGAAGAGGGGCCACCAGGTGAGGTTGAGGATCTCCTTGGAGAAGATGGCACACATCCCGATCACAAAGAGGATGTTGAAGACGGCCGACCCCACGATGGTTCCGATGCCCACGTTGCTGTGAGAGATGAAGACGCCGATGATGGAGGTGAAGAGCTCCGGGGCGGAGCCGCCCGCCGCCATGAAGGTGGCGCCCGCTACGTCATCCGAAATGGACAGTTTCTCTGTGATGACCGTCAGCGCCGGGACGAAAAACTCGTCACACACTATGGCTAAGGCTATGAACATGTAGATCATGCCGAACATGTGGAGGACCACCGCTCCATGACGGCGCTCCTGAAGGGTGAAGAGGTCTCGCGGGTACTCCCCCTGGCTCTCGTTGCCGTCTGCTGTAGATTTCATGGCTATTGGCACGTCAGCTGACACATTGGGGTCCGTCTGAGGTGGGGTGAATAGTAGAGTCCTGTGGGGGGCCAGCTGGTGGAGACTCTCCTGGGGGGGCGCCGGCTCACTGAGACGCCAGGAGCTCCAGCTCAAGGCACTGAAGGAGACCACACTGAAGCCCACCAGGCAGAAGACGAACCCCAAGATTCGCACCGGCCTCATCTTTTTCCGCAGACACCGGTGACCCTGCCGATGACAGGGGGCCCCAAACGTGGGCCTTCGCTTCGATGGATCCGCGCTGGGATGATCTGCAGCCATGACTGAGCAGCTTGTGGGGTCCTCACTGGTGAAGGCTCGTAAGGAAAGGGGGCGAGAGCGAGGTTTTACCGGGGACAACCCATAGTGCTGCCTTCAGTTTCAAAAGAGCTGGAGAGATTGTGGATTCCTTCCAGGGTCTGGTTTTCCGAATGACGTCCTCATATTAGCATCTGTTGGACAAAAAGGACAAATGGAAAAAGAATTTTTAATCATCAATCCAATATTATCACTTCAAAAAAATATTTAAGAGTAATATTTCAGATTGTAATGGCAGGTATTTGATTCAACAAACTAATAAACTTTTATGTGATGCATATTTTTCATGATTGACTTTCATGGGATTTATGATTTATTTCCCCGTCAGAATAACGTAATTTATCTGAAAATTATATGTAAACGCATCTTTTTAAATTTTAAGTAGCTGAATCCTGCTTCTTCTTTTTTTTTTTATCTACAACCAGAAACGCTTGAATCCTTTTAAAAAAAACTTTATTATTTAAATAAAATTGGATAAATGCGATTTTTTTTTGTAAAGTTACAACTTTAAAAGTTCTGTTTGGACATTTACTGTAAAGATTCAGGTGATGGCACAAAATATAATAAAATGTCTTAAATATTATATATATTGATCAATTGACCATATAATCATCCAAATATTAATTTTAAATACTTACGTTTGATCAATACATTCTATATTTAACAATTACATCTTGACTAACTGGCAATCTGGATTAAACATTAATTCAAAATGAAAAATATAAAATTTTAATAATAATAATAGCCACACGTACGCATTAAAAATTGTTCTTTGAAACGGCAAATGTTCTTAAAAAAAGAAAGAAAGAATAACCTTTTTTACGGTCGTAAAATGCGGAAAACACAGAATTTTACTTTGAAATTACCAAAACTTTTCACAAAATTTACAATAAAAAACCATGAAGTCACAAGTATGTTATTACTGTAAATGATCCTTCTATTATTCTTATATTATAATAATAGCAGAAGAATAATCTACAGTAATAGCATGCTTGTGACATTATGGCATTTTACTGTTAATTTGAGGAGAAGTTTTGTATTTTCACAGTAAAATTAAGGATTTTGCTGGTATGTACATTTAAATTTACAGATAAACAAAAAATAGATGTGAAAAAGGGAATTTTACCATAAATTACACACATTTAAAAAAATAATAATTATTTACAGTGTAGATGACATAATTAGACAGGAAATTCAGAAAGATTACATCATGTAAGTACAAGGAACAAATCTTAAAATGAATGATTTCTGTAAATATCTTTGGTTTTGTTATCATCTATAATCTCATTACTGTTATTCTCTCTTCACCACTGAAATAGATTTTGGTCATTTTCTTTGGATTGATTTGATTAAATCATAGGGAAGCATTTCCAAATGATGGAATGGGTTTCTATTAGCAATTAATATTAGCAATAAAGCAATTCTGTTGGGTCAACTTAATATATTTGAATAAGCAAACTTCATTCAGTAAAGTAACTTTAACACAAAAAAATGAGTTGGACCAACACAGTTCATTCTTTAATGTGCTGCTCGTCTGTTTGGTCGAGATGAGTCACTTTTTATTGTCGAATAAATAAATGTGTGCCTCTTGACTGAACCTGTAATTTGACCCGGTGGCAACATGAACATGCTAAAGAGTAAGGGGCCGAGGACGGAGCCATGGGGGACGCCACGGGTCAAAGAGAGGCCACAGAGGAGGCGCCGTTAACCGTGGCGTCTTCTTAAAACGTGCTTTACTTAAAGGTTGATGAAAATTGACTCTTCGTCACAAAATAATTTTGGTAAGTCTGACTTTGTTTACTGTTTAAAAACATCCTTTTATCATTTTATCGTAAAAAGTGTCTATTTTATTAATAAATGTCCTCAAGAAATAAATAAAAAAATACGCAAGGAAATGCGTTCTGATCTCGGTGAGGACATCAAAGGGTTTCATATAGTTTGATCTATTCCCATCCACCAACAACCCCCCCCTCCCCCTCCCCCAACTGTCTGTAACCTGATATATGCACTAAATATTTATTTGACAGTTCACTTAAAACTCTTAAGAACAAGCACCGTCCTTCTTTATTTTTTTTTTAAACTCAGGTTTGAACTTATTTCCTTCCCTGTATTGTCTCTCTTTCTATTTCTACGTCGTATTCTTACCTTTAATTCTATATATATTATTGTCGGTGTGAAGGGAGGCGCAAAGTAAACATTTTATTATATGTTGTAAACTGCTGTTTTTTTTTTTGTTTTGTTTTTTATGGTGTAAATGACAATAATTGAATAAACCTCTTGAATCTTGAATCTATTCCAAGTCAACAAATAAAAGACATTCGTCTCAACACAAGTATATTAAGTTAAACCAACATGAAGCCGGGATAAAAACAGAAACCCATTTAATCACTTTCCTTTTTTTTTTCTAAAGTTCCTTTAAGGAGTGTAGTCCGAGCAGATTCACATTAAACACCTATAATGATTAATAAAATAATAATAATAATAATAATAATAAAGATTCCTCAGAAATACGATTTTTTTTTTTTTTACCGGACATAAAAACTAAGACACGATCCGATTGTGACAACTTCCACGTGTGAATCGGAAGCCTTGCTGCTTTTACCTGACAAATATCACCAAGGGGGGGTAAAAAGGCCAACGTTTAACGGACAGTCACGCAAACCGCTCAGGTGAAAACAGAGAGAAACATAAGCGGACTTTCCGGATCCGGATCAGTTCTGCTGCCTGCTTCTAAGCTGGTCTCAGATCCGATCTGCCCCCCTACGTTCGCTGCGTGCCCTTCAGTGACGCCTTCGCCCTTTCCTCGGTGCCACCGCACACAACACCAAACAGCTAACCAGTAAACCGGAAAAAAACAAAAAACAGCCCGGCATTAGTTTTCCCCGGTGAAGCGCGCGCGGCGCGGAGATGCTGCAGACGGTGTCATGACTTACCTTCAACGGAGGGGAGAGAAGAGAAAATAAACAAGCGCACAGCGGCGGGATGCGACTAGGGAAATCCTCTCCGGTGCACTCTTGCTCTCATTGAGCAAAAAATTTGACCGGTCTCCGCTCTCCACCGACAGAGGAGGAGCTCCGGAGGATGATGAGATCAAACAAAAAAAGAAAAAAGCGCTCACCTCTCCTCTCCGCCTCACAGCAGCAGCAGCATCCCTCCTGGATGGTGTGGATGATGGTGGTGATGATGATGGAAGGAGGAGAAAGAAAAATCCGTGAGTCGTAAATACCCCACAAGTGTTGCTTAAATGTGTTGACCACGTGACGCGCTGGTTCACGGACACAGGTATGGCGTCAGGCGGCGCGTCCGCTCCTCGGGAGTTCACGTTCACGCGGAGGCAGCTTCGGTGATGTTGCGTTCTTTGGAGGAAGAGGTGTTGCCGTGGTTACACGGCGAAGGCAGTATATCCACGCGTCTCATGATGACGGAACAGGTGGATCCGCTCCAGCTCTGATGCTGATTTACGTGCAGGGCGACGCCTAAGGTCATATCAAGGTTATGTGCCACTACTCGAAGATCGACCCACGACGTGAAGCTCAGGGTGCGGCGTCGTTTATGATTACCACCGCTGCTCCTGTTTTTATTTCAAAGCAATTCTTATTTTGGAATTTTGCTTTCTAGGTTCGTGTTTTTTTTTTTAAATGAGATGCAAAAAATGTCAATTGAAATTATTCACAAGGATTTAGCCTTTTATTCAAGTAACACAATTTAAAAGAAGAATTCCATTCTTAACTCAAAGAAAAATATTTTTCCCTAAAACATATGTGCCACAATTATTGTCTTCCCCTAGAAACTCCTCTGATTAAAAGTTAACTGAGGGGAGGAACTCTGAAGTGGTGAACAGGTACTTCCTGTCTGACTGGGGTATAAATATGAGGTGACACAGGCCTGATTCTCTCTGAAGTTCTTCACCATGATGAAGACCAGAGAACACAGCAATGAGGAGCAAAGAAAAGTTGTAGAGCTGCACAAATCTGACAGTGGAGACAAGAACATCTCTCAGCAGTTCAAAATGTTAGTTTGAACAGTTAGATCAATAATGAAGAAGTTTAAAGAGACTGGAGATGTTAGACATCAGCCTGGAAGAGGACGTGTCTGCAAACTGACCCCATACACTGGGAGGAGGACGGTTGGACTGACTAAATACTCTCCAAAGATTACAGCTAGAGGTCAGAGGTCAGTTGAATCTTGGGATCAGAGGTCACAAAATAAAGGTTCTGCCATGACCATCCCAGTCACCTGACCTAAACCCACCAGAACATCTGTGGGATGTGCTGCAGAGGAGAGTCCACCTGGACTGAAGGAGGTGGAGAGGTTCTGTGTGGAGGAATGGTCTCAGATCTTCTCCATGTGTCCTCAGACCTCACCACAGACAACAGAAGGAGACTCAGGCTGCTATTGTGGCAAAAGAGGGCGGAGCCAAATATTAAATGGAGGGTTCCCGAAAAACGTGCAGTCCTGAAAATGCCTCCATTTAGCTTTACCAAACTTTTTTTTAATGATGACATGTAATTCAAAGAAGTCTCCATCAGAGGACAGTCAGAGGATTATTATTCCAAATCACTGACATGAATAGAAAACGTCACATAACCCCCACCACTACTCCCACCCCCCCCGACC
Source organism: Lophius piscatorius (assembly GCA_009660295.1). Taxonomy (NCBI): domain Eukaryota; kingdom Metazoa; phylum Chordata; class Actinopteri; order Lophiiformes; family Lophiidae; genus Lophius; species Lophius piscatorius. Next base: position 1,520 of record VRLP01004854.1, on the reverse strand, counting down.
CATAGTATTCACAGAACATCTGAGAATTGACGGTCTTCGTTAAGTTAATCCTCTTGTCGTCTGCGTTTCCTGTTATGCAACGGTGGGCGGTTACAGCGGCGAGGAGATGAGAAGAAAGGAGAGGGGGCAATCAATGGGGTCACTGAATCATGATTTATTATACAGCACCAGGCCATTAGTGTCACACGTACTCTGTCACACTGTGGAGAGATTGCGTGTCTGCGTCCATCCAGAGGGGGTGTGGCCTATTGGCGAACGCAGGCAACCGGTGTTTGGAGGCTTTTCTCTGAGGGGGGAGGGGGGACACGGAGACCCCGGGGCCGATCAGGATGACACTTACGTCCAATGAGGTCTTGGTGGGAACATTTGAAATGAAGCAGAGTGACACATGAAGGCCGCTTGATCTTTTCATGCTGAGTCCCCCGAGAAGAAAACGTTAATTAAAGAAAGAGACAAACAACCTCTGACTTCTAATTATCCGTATATTATATTATATATATATATATATCATTTATATTATCACTATCATTTATATTATCTCTGTCATTTATCCTTTAACCCTGATTTAACTCACAAAAATGAATAAAACGTTTATAACTGTAAATATAACAAGTATTTTGTATGAAATAATTCCATGTTTGCGTTTTAAACACATTTATTTCATGTTGGACTGTATTAAAACTATTGACACCCCGCATTTAATATTTGGCATTAGTGCAGGGAGAATTTTTAAATTCAACACAGGACGTCTTCAGGTGGATTTGAATGTAGAACCTCCAGAATCAAAATTAATTCTGCACTATAAAAAAAAAAGAAAAAGAAAAAAGAAAATTTACAGTAAAATACCGGCCGCAGTGGTTGCCAGAATTTTACCGTAAAAAACACGGCCACCTTTTACAAAGCACATTTAAAAAACAGATATAATGTCAACCTGTTTACAGTTACATAGTTAATTAGAAAAAAAATTACAGAGAATAGTGTAAAAAAAAACAAAAAAAGGTTCAAATATTTACAGTAAAAGACGGTAAATTCCAAAATGTTATCGCTGTGTGGATATGGCGACTTCTTATAAATTATTATAAATGAAGAAACGATGAATATCATGTCTTATTTCTGGTCAGAATATGTGGAAAACACACAGCTGCCGGTTTTTTTACCGTTAATTATACACATTTTTTTATTTTTTTTTTTACTGTGAGATGAGTTTGTAAGTTTAAAGCCCAGACGGCTAATACTTCCAGCGCGATGAGTTTTCCTCGCCAAATCTAATAACGCATTGATCTTCATGCCGGAGCTCCACTATCTCCTCAACGATTCTCCGATGTTTCCACCAGAACCAACTGGAGGCTGTCCGAACGATTAGAATGAGAATCTGATCGGTCACTGATCATATACTGATCACCAGTGTATCCATGGCAACGCACCCCCCTACCTAAAAGAACTACTCACCCCACTGACCTCAACACGATCCCTCCGTTCTACCCACTCATACCGCCTCCTCCTTCCCCGGACTAAGCTCA